>JAQIXA010001629.1:0-23146 GCA_034699045.1 Nanhermannia cf. coronata Gr-Ori-00579
TCTAACCCCACTATAACTACCTTCCAATCAAGACATTAATCAATTAAATCGAAGGTCGGGACGATGGTCAAACCTTGCAAAAACCAACGACATATACTGAAATCTTTAAAACTTTAAATTTTTTCAACAGATAGGTGGCGCCATCCCCTCGATTTTATTTTACTCATCTAACCCCACTATAACTACCTTCCAATCAAGACATTAATCAATTAAATCGAAGGTCGGGACGATGGTCAAACCTTGGAAAAACCAACGATATATCCTGAAATTTTGAATTATTTAATCGGAAGTCGGGACCATTATAAAACCTCGGGAAATCTACCTATTTACTATGATATCTTGAGATATTTAATTTTTTTCAAAATCTAGGTGACACCTTTTCTTATTTTATTGATATTTTAATATTTATTTATATCAATTTAAGCACTAAAATTAATAATAAATAATTTTTTTAAATTTTATAATATATACAAAATCAAACTTAATTTTTAACAAAATATAAATGATAATTTTGGGCTAAAATAAGCTCTCTTTCTTTATATAATGAAATGAGACATCCAAATTTCTAAATGCCAAATATATATATCCTTAATAGATATTAGAAATGTCTAATAATATTTTATCAAAATTTTTACAAAATTAAAGCAAAACAATTTAAAATTTAAACAAATTTAATAATTAAACATTAATCTTTAACTTCTGACAAATATTCATTAAAAGTAATTGCTCCATCTAAATCACTCTCATAAGTATTTGATAAAATACTCATTGCATCCGAATAATCTTCATTGATAAAGACATTATCTTGAGTGTCAAAATTTAAGTCTATTTGACAGCATTCGTTGCATAAATTCTAGAGATTAAAACAAGATTATGAATAGATAATTTGTATATTAAATTAAAAAGAATTATAAAAAATTAAATTTTATCTATTAAAAAATTACCAATCGAACAATATCACTAGGATGCTTTAATGTATTTGTTATGTCCGTGGTTTTTTGACAAATTTTGTGCATCGGTTCTTTACACATTGAACATTTACTAACACAACCTGGTTCAAATGTTTTCTTGCAAACCTTGCAAATGTCCCCAGAAGCCGTTTCAATCTCTTCAGAATAGTAGAAAATACTTGGCTTTAGTTTAATTTTTTGATCTATAATTTAACCAATATATTATTTTATAAAATATTTCAATCATAATAAAGAGAAACTTATAAAATATACCAATTTTAGCAGCAGATTTGGCTGTCTTCGGTACATCAGATAAAGGTTCATCTAAAAAAAAATTATGCGATATTTATATTCAATATTTATAGTAACTTAAATTAAATCTAAAAATAAGTTATAATATTCATGCGGAAATTTCTTCTGAAAACTTCACAATTAGGTTAAAAAAATAAGTTGAATAAGTGGGATTTTCAAAAATTTTGTCAAAATTTTTGAAAAATTTTAAAAAATCAAAATATTTTGTTAATATTTTCAAACTTTTCGCGTAAATAAAATAGGCGAATTTATATACCATTCGATAGGACTCGAAGAGCTCTATCATAATATATACGTATCATATATGAACATAAAGGAGTCGTCCTAAAATAGAACAAAAATCTAATTTTTTAGCGATTTTTTTCAAATTTTCCCGCCTTCCAGGTGAGGTAGGAACTCCAAAGTCTCATCAAATTTCGGGGTTTTCCCGCGCTATATGTGTGCCAATTTTGGTCTAGATCCGATTTCCGGTTCGAAAGTACAGACGGACAGACAGACATGGCGAACATTATAGCCCTTTTTTCCCATTTTCAATGGGTGCGGGCTAAAAAGTGTACAGGCAAATTAACAAAATTAAATCTATTTTTAAAATTTTTTAAAAAATTTTGGCACTCCTTGCTTTCGAATGGAAAATATATCAAGATTTAGAAAGTATTTTTAAAATTTTTGCATAATTTATAATTTTTCAATTATTATTGTAGAAGTTAATTCAATAAACAAACTTTTCAAATTATTTGAAATTTAGACGCCCGTATTATCAAATTAGTTATATCAGTTAAATCTAAGTTAGTTTAAATTTTGTAATTAAATTTGTAATTAAGTTTTGCGCTTTAGTTTTTAGTATTCGTAGAGAAAATTAAAAGTTGCATAAAAATTTCAGGATTTGTAAAAATCTAAATTTAATTTTAAATTGGAATATACTACAAAATTTATATAATGATTTTAGATATTTTACTACCAGCTGCAAGTGTTGATTGATTTTCTGTTTGTTGTGACACAGTTTTTGATTTATTTTTTCCATATTTAAATTTTTTTGAATCATTTTTCCCCCATTTTTCCACAGGTATTTTTCTAAATATTTAAAAAAAAATAAACAGGAAAATTAATCGGCCGAGCTTGACATCGCCATCAAGGCATTAAGACTAAAATGCTTGAGCAAAGCACACTGCTTGATAAATTACTAAAAATGCATTAAAATACATAAAAACTGCGGCTAAAATTGAAAAATATCTTAACAAAATAATTAAAGGGTTCATCGTAAATTTAAAGTAAAACTTTGCAAAATTGACAATTTTCAAAATTTTGAAAAAATTTTGTTTCAAAAATTTTAGAATTTTCATACTTATCGAAGAAATTATGCTTAAGAAACAAAGGTAATTGCATTGCTCCTTATTTCATGAAAAGCGGTATGCTAGAAGACGAGTAATGTCTTTTTGAATTTATTTTTTAAATTTTGTAAAATTTTGAAAATAATTCCAATTATAAACTATTGGTTTGAAAAATCAGAAATAAATCATGTAGAATGTTTCAGGGCATTTTTCAAGCATATTAAAATAGATTTCACGTAAATAATTTCCATACAAGCTAAGAATTATAAATTTCAAAAATTTTGCAAAAAAATTTCAATATTTGAAAAAAATACAATTTTGAAGATTTCTTTAAAATATCGTTTAAGGAGTAATTTGCTGATGCCCTTGAACTTTATTTCTTGAAATTATGTTTATTAGAATTCGAGTAAAGTCAAATTGAAATTATAGAAAAATTTTTCAAAACTTAAATATTTTTTAAAAAATGTTTGAAAATTAAAATTCTGAAATTTTTAATTTCTTGACACAAGAAATTCAAGGCCTTGACCTTAAGTAAAGTCTTTATCAAGGCAGCAAAATTTTGAATTTATTTCAAAATGTTAATTTACAAGTTAAATCCTGAAAAAAGTTGATAATTTGAAATATTTTAAAGGTTTCGGTAAAAAATATTTTTTGCTTGAGTCAGGTTTTTGGTGCTTGGCTCAAGAAATGTCTATCGCCTGGGACCTATGCTTAAGTCAAGAAATTCAGGGCATTGATGCCTTGATGGCTATGTCTAAGAAAAGCAATGGGAGAACTTCCTATTTAGTTCTATACTTTGTCTGTTTCTCTGTCTGTATACATAATTATTTAAAAAATCAAAATTTTGAAAATAAGTAAAAATTATATCACATTTTGCACTGATAATTTTGGGAAACAATGGTTATGCGAACCCTAAACCTTGTATTTATTTAATAATTTATGATTTAGTTTATTTTACCTTTTTGTTTTGCTTTTTAATTCATTGCCATCAAATAGTTTTGCAATCCTTTTACTCTTTTTACTCAGGTTGAGAAATATTGATTTTGCCGAGTCAATAATTATATTAGAAAGTTCTTTAGCAATTTCGGAAGGCCTAATTCTGTCAGCACTTTTGAGACTTTTACAAATCGAAAAATGTTTTTCTACATAACCACTTGTGAGAACTTCTTCAGTTTGATCATATTTTTTGAAATAATGCTTTGCCCATAAGGGGACAAATGGTCCAAACATTTTTAAAAATGACTTCATAACCTCAGGGCAATAAAATTTGTTTTTATTTAACAAAAATCGAGAATTCTTAATTTTTTTGAGTGTATCATGATGCAAAATTTCAATATATTGATAGAAGGGCGAGTTTTCTCTTAAATTTTTTGAGGCTTTTTTATCAGTATGATCATCAATTTCACTTTCGGAGTCATCTGAATCAGTATCAGCCTCTTCAATTTCTTCGAGAATTTTTTCAATATCAATTCCTTCCAAAAAATTGATATTTTCAACAATTTTTTCGGTCAAAACTTTACTTTCAAAAACAAATACCATTTTTTCATAAATCGAATTAAATTCAACTTTAGATTCTGCTTGTGTTAACCTTGCAAAGCCATGTAGAAATAATCTTGTAATGTGAGGCTTGATATTTAACTTTTTCATATGGCGAGATGCTCTGTGAATATTATGAGAATAACATGTTGAAATTAAAGCATCTGGTCTTGAAATATCATTATTTAAATACACATAACAATTGCTGAGGTATTTTTCCAGTGAACATTTGTTAAAAGCCCAAGTTGTTGCCTTTAATAATGCTAAGGAAAAGTCCATATTAATTCTTGAAATTATTCGATGTTTGTAATTTCTGTATTCTTTTTGTTGTTGAAGATTTGTCAAATACTCATCAATTCTACTTGAAATAAATACCCAAGTATGACTTGAACTTAAAAATTCAAAAAGTGGAAATATTTTTCCTTGAACCTCAATTATAGCTGAGTAGAGTAAAATTCTTGATTGAATTTGATCAGTTTTTTCCATTAAACTTCCAGTAGCATCAAAATAAACAGTAAGTCCTGCATCATTATTTTCTTGGACAAGAAATATGGGTATGTCCAATTGACTTGATGAAAAAAAATTTGCAAAAAAAGGATTAATTCCAATTGTTTGAATAAAGCCTGTCAGATGGTTTCCGGTGAAATTTTCTTCTAGCTGGGTTTTCATCAGACTTAAATCTTCCATAATTTCTTTTGAAAGTTGAGATTTAATTTTAGTTTCTGATTTTAAATTCCTAGCCAAAGAATCCGCGAGCATTTGATTATTTTCAAGAGTTACATTAAAATCAGATTGTGCATTGTGATCAATTTTAAATTTATTGGCTCTTTGATTCTTGAGCTCTTTTCCCATTTCTTCTCTAATTATACTTTTAATTGGAATTACTTTTGAATATTTATGCTTTTTATTGCCACTAGTTTTAACAGAAAAAGTAACCGGATGATGTTCTTTGGGATTTTTATTGACTTTCACTTTATATTTAGTAGTGCATCCATTTAAATGGTGTAAGCAAGTTCCGAAAATTGAAATATCGGATTTATTTTCTTGGACTTTTTCCCCCCTGAATGGGCATTCACTATTAATTTTTAGCATTTCGTTTCGTATGACTGCAGCATATGCTCTTCTAATTATTTTCGAACTTGAATAGTTATAAATTCTAGAAAATAACTCTGCTGGAATATCAAATTCAAAATTTCTTGGTATTTTCTTTGATTGAATATTAAACGTTTCTTTTAATATTCGTTTTAATTTGTCCACTCTTGTGGGAGACGATGTAATTTCAGTGCTTTGATCTGATTCATCATTATGATCTTGAAATTCATCTGAATCATGAATATTTTTTGAATTTTTTGATTTATTCAATTTCGTCAAAGTCTTTAATCCTTTATTGGTCATTTGAGGAATTTCCACAATAATTTCGGGGTTGTTGACTATAATTTCTGAACTATCAACAATAATTTCAGGTTCTTTGACAATTTCTGGATTATTGACAATATTTTCTGGGCCGTCAAAACTAATTTCAGGACTGTCGACAATAGTTTCTTGACTGCTAACCGTATTCGAGAAAAATGAAACTGGATTTGTAGAATTTTCAATTTCATTGGTTTCGTTCATTTGATAATTAAGAATATAAACGTTTCCATTACCAGAATTATTTAACTTTCTAGAAATTACAGCTGAATCGCTAATTTCTTCCGGTGATCTGCATTCAATAAAATACGATATTTATAATTAGTAATTTTATTTTAAATTGTCAATTTGATTTTTATACTTAATTTTTAAATAAAATCTCCGCCAAAAATGGTCATTTCTATATATCTACATTTATACAACGAAGTTATCAAAAGTTTAAGTCGAATTCAATGAAATGACATAAACAGGGTGGGCCAATTACGCGGTGTTTATATGTGAATAACTCTTAAGATTTGAGTAAAGAGTAACTGCCAAAGTAGATAAATAAAAAAATTTATGGTAAAAATTTGAAAATTTTAAAGGAATTTTTAAATATTTTAAATATGGTTTAAATAATTTTTAAAAAATTAAATCTTTAGCATAATCACACAACTCCTCACATTTTTAACAAAATTCAAAACGTTAATTTAAAATTCAAATTTTTTTCATTTTTTAAAAGTAATTTTAAAAATATTTACTTTAAAATTCCTCAAAATTCCTCAAAATTTCTCAAATTTTTAGCTGAATCCAACTTAATTATACTTTCAAAATCCCTTTTCCGTTTCTCAAAAAACTTTTTGAGTTATTCAAACATAAATACCTACCCTGTATATTATATATTGAGATATTCTGCCCTTAATAATTGCAAAAATTCCGGAAATAACCTTGCTTTTTATTCTTGGAATACCCTTTTAAAAGCTTTTTTGTACTTCGGGACTATTTATTTATTTTTTTCGAAAATTTCTTCGGAAACTATTTTTGTATTTCGGGCCAATTTGTTTCGAAATTTCGGGCTTGATAAAGCCAAAATTTTGGTACTTTAAAAAAACATTTTAAACCTCATTTTATATTAAATTTCTCAAATTAATTTGGCAACAAACTACTACTCGCCTATTACTCCGTATTTAACAAATTCCCAAATAATTATTATAAACAAATACCCATTTTTAATTGTCGTCGTTGTATAATGACCACTGTTAGGTTTTGAACCATAATGATCAATGCAATTTTTCAGCTGGTAATTTTGAATCTTTCCCGACTTTAATCTTACTGCTAAATTTATCGGAAATTGGATTTTTTTATGATTCTTTTTGACCCCAATCGATGCGGGTTTTGATCCTTTGTTGCCAGTAACATAATTAAATCTGAAAATAAAATAAAATAATATTTTACTTAATTTAATAAAGAATCTTGTGATCCTGAATTTGATACTAAATTTATTTACTCGTTTATTTTAATTTTAGAATTTAAATAAATACCTTTTTAATGTAATTATTAATTCTTTTGGCATACTCGTTACTTCTTGCAGAATTTCTGCTTCAACGACTTTATCACAAATGCCGCATTTGTAATCTTTAATAATGTCCACTAAATAGTGTTCTTCTAAAATTGACTATTAATTTAATAAAAAAAAAATAGATATAATTTACATCATATTTATTGACCTTATTATTATATTATTCTATCTACCGGGTGGTTCTGAGCCTTGAAGTTATTTGTTAAAAATTACAAAAAGCATCATATTTATTGTGATAAGATTAATGTATGATAGTAATATATAAATTCTTTCATGTTAAAATTGTAAAAATTTTTGGAATTAAAATTTTGTCTAACTTAATTTTACCTAGGTAATTTTAACAAATCTCAAAATTTATCAAAAAAATAAAAATTTTTAATAAACTAATATATCTGTGCATTTTCAGTTGTTGCTGTTTCCCAATAAAAATTACTTTTTTTCAATGGCATATAAACACATATAAAACATATAAAGAATTTTTGAGTGAATTTTATTTTATAATTTGTTCAGAAAATTACTCGAAAATTACAGAACCGCATATTACAAAATTTGGCCAATAATATATTTACAATCATTTTTACCTTTAAAGAATTTTCATTAATTGCAACAGACAGAGAGTTACTTGTCTCCGGTTTCGGATTAGAATTAAAACAAGTTAAGCATTTATGTGTGGTAATTGAATCAATTTTAGAAATTTCCTTGAAATCGCTCCCCTAAAAATATGTAAAAACTTTTAATTCTAAATAATATGGTTAAATTGAAACGGCTTCTCAAATGATATTTTTCGTTTTTTTTCTATTTATTTGGCATACAAAACAAGCATTTGCAAATTCAAAATGATATAAAGATATGTGATTTAAAATTTCCATCTTTTGTTCAACAATTTTGGACGGCTTTATAGAGGAAAAATATTTCGCTGAATCCGAACATAAATATGTTAATACTAAAAAATGTTAAAAATGTTAAGATCCGTTAGAGAGCAGCTTCAAACAAAGGGGGGTTATTTGAAAATCATACAAAATCATTTTATTTTGGCAATAATTTTGGAATTTGCTCACCTAATTTTTAAATTTTTAGGAAAAATTAATTTCTATGAAAATAATCAACTCAAAAATCAAGATAAAATATCTCTACTAAATCATGACTTAATAGTTTTCAAAGGCGGGGTAACAGTTTCCCATGAGCTCTAGCGTGGCATACAGAATCCACTATTATAATTTTTCAAGACACTAAAAGCCAACTATATAAATATTTATGCTAACACCGCCGAAATTAGCGCCAAAGTTGGCCATCTCTTGAGGATATTAGGGTTCAAAATTGAAATTCAAAAATGTAAAATCTATCTAGGAAAATATGACAAGTTTGACACAGTTGGTGCAGCTGTGTCAAAACCTCAAATGATTTGAAAGTTGATTGAAAATTGATATTTATTATTGATTATTGAATATTGATTGTTACGATGGTTTAAAATTTTCAGTTATGAATGTTTTCAAACTGGAGTCAATAGGCGCCAATTTTAGCTCTTAGATTAAATTAAAAAAATTCAGGCAGCCGACTCGAAATTTGTTTATGCCTTCAAAATTATGATAGCGAATTTGGTATTCCTTATAGTTATAAAGAATATAGGAAAAAGTTACCCGTCCTTTACAGGCCGGAAAAAAATTGATTTTTATAATGTACTCTATTTGGACAATCGCTAAAAACTATAAATTTTTCCCCTCTGTAAATATGAAAATTTCAAATTATGATATCGTGGAGATATTTTTTCTGAATTGAATATTATGCATATTGTATTGTATTTTTAATTGCTGAGAACTGATCAATAATTCTAATAAAAAAATAATGGTTTTTTGATGATTTATAAATATTTCCGCTTAAGTTTGGAACAGTTCGCAAATGAATTTGACAAAACCAAATTTTATATTCTGGTTCAGCTGTATCTTTTTTATAAAGGCTTATACAAGCGGTGAAAAAGGGATATAATTTCTTAAATTACTGCTAGAAATTTAACGTTAAAACCCAAATTTTCTAGATTAAAAATTAACAAAATGGAACAAATAGTTAAAATACGTTTTAAAATAAAATAATCTTACCATGGAATTGCTCAAACTTTCTATTAACTTGATCAAAAGTTCATTTGCATCATGTTCCCTCTCTTGAATAAATTCTGGATAAATATTCCTAATTATCCCCTAATATTAAAATATAAATTGAGTTTAACATATTTAAATTATAATATTTATTTTAACGATATATAATATTTTTTAAGATTTACTTGAAATTTGTTTAATAAAAATTCAGTGTCTTTAGTCTTTAGTGATAAGCCTTGAATTATTTCAATTAAGCCCTTTGCCAAATCAATTTCATTTATTTGTATTTGATTTAGCTCCTCACTAAAAAGTTAAATAAAATATTTAAAAATTTTTTAACTTAATTTATACTTATAAAATAAAAAAATTTCAGCCCCTTTATTATGGGATTTTAAGTCTGTGAAGGCCTATACCCGCTCGTAATTCTTAAACCGCTTGCTCAGTGGCCAACTTAATATTTATTAGGCATGTTTATTAAAGCTTGCCCGTTACATAATTTTGCTTATAAGGGGTTGAATTTATTATTGGTTACCAGGTTTGAGTTTGAGAAATGGATTTTCCAATTAAATACAATTGAATTTCTAAAATAAAATACTTTTAAAACTAAAATATTGTTATCTTTATTTTTATAAATTGATCCTTGAATCAAAAATAGGTCCTCAAGTTACGAAAAGGTGAGTAACTTGCTAGTTTACTAATAAATTTTTAATAAAAGTCTTGGTAAAATTTTAGACCTGTTTTAATGAATGGGAATGGATGTGAACTAATAATTCAAATGAATTCTAAAATGTAATGAATTATCATTATATTTGAATATACCATATTCTGTACTATATTCATAGGTTTTTAAAAACTTACGCAAGCATTCTTTGAGATAGACTTTCTGAAATACTGAATCAAATTAAAACATCATTAAACTTAAAATAGCATAGATTTCATAGTCACTTGTATACTATAGGTATATAATTTTACCTTTCTCCAAATTTTGCAAAAATCTCATAATAATTTTCTGAATTATAAAAGTACTGAATTACTGAATTAACATAGCAGGTGGCTCCGATATTCTTTAACAAAGCTCTTTCACGATTCTCAAATTCTAAAATACCTAAATTAGAAAAAAATTATTATATTTAATTCAATTTTAAAAAGTCTTAAAACTATTCCAAAAATAATTACAATTTTGCGGTGCGATTTCAAACGAATATTCAGAAGTGTTCTTTACTTGAAATTCTTTAGAAATTGTATTTTCAGAAGCTTCCTTTGCTGGAATTTCCTTTGAAATTGAATCTACAGAAGTATTATTTGCTTGATTTTCTTTGAATTTCAAATTTTCAGAAGTTTTCTTCGCTTGAAATCCTTTGGAAATTGAATCTGTAGAAGTATCATTTGCTTGATTATTTTTGAATTTCAAATTTTCAGAAGCTTTCTTCGCTTGAAATCCTTTGGAAATGGAATCTGAAGAAGTGTTATTTGCTTGATCTTTGAAATTCAAATTTTCAGTATTTTTCTTTGCCTGAGTCTCTTTGGAATTTTCTTTTTGTAAATCCTGAATCTCAATCAAAATATTTTGCAATTTTTTATTTTTTGTAGCTTTATAGGTTTTATCAATATATTTTGTAAGGGATTCTGCACTTTTATGTTGAAATTTATTTGATAAAATTGGGAAATTCTCAAAAAAATGTTTCCAATTTTTTTTTGAATTATGATCAATTATCTCATTGATTGGTGCGTACTTGTATAATGAAGTAACTATATCCTTTGCATGACATGTAGAACTTGGGTGTGTACAATTACACCGCTTATTGCTGTGGAATTTGTCGGAAATGGAGGTTAATTTCTGGTCCAAAACTTTCTTTTTTGCAATCAAATTTGCAGATTTTTGTTGAATTTCTGTAATATCCATTTCTTCAGCAGCTGGTACATTGCTGGAACTGGTTTGAGAAATTTCATTTTTCGTGTCTGAATTTACAGTTGCAATTTTTTTATTTTCTTTTATTTCTTGAGATTTTTCAGCCTTTTCTTTGACTTTGACTTTACCTTGAAGTAGTTTGAAATAATTTGCTAAATTATTCCTCACTTTTTCAATTTTTGATTTGGCACCGCCATACATTTCATGTATGATTTTCGGTAACGTTACAATCATTGTATCGTCGTTTTCAATTTCGTTTACTTCTAATTCTGGATGAAAATGATCTGGATCCATTTGATGTATTTGTAGATAAGCCTTTTTTGCCATTTTTGATAGATTCTTATGTAAATTTTTATTATTGTTGATTGTACTTGCAGCTTCATCAATGTAAGAAGTCTTGTCTTTGAAAATAATTTCTGATTCCTTGTCGAAATGATAATCTTCATAATCTTCGTGTTCAATGGAATTTTTCCTCATCTTATAATTGAAGTTAACATCTTCCATAAAATTCGGCGAAAATATTTTAGTTTTTTCAGCCAATTTTTCTCTGTAATCTTGATTAAAATTATTTCCAGAATTCTTAATAGGGTTGCATGAAATTCCATTGCAGTTATGATTTTGATTTGATGCACGTTTTTCATATTTGTCATAATATGTATCTGTTTCAATTGGCTTTTCTAAAAATAAAATAAAAAAAAATTCATTTAAATTTTTAAATTTAAATGCGAACTAATTACCTATTTCGAATATTCAAAAATTTTCTTATTACCTATGCTTTTTTAATTGAAAAATAAATTGTGCGCAATAATTAAATAGATTATTTATTTGTAAATTGTCCACTTTTTCGGATAGGAATTTCCTTACAATAAATGTCGCTACCCCAAAAGAACAAAAAATTAATTTGAAGAAAATAACCTTTTAAAAATATAATTTAATGTTTGGGCTTTTTAACTGATTATAATATCAATATTTTAAATAAAATACAGGGTGTATTTTGAATGAATGGACATATTTTTGTTGAAAATAACTCATATATACACGATTTCCTTAAAGTCAGATTGATATACATGTCAAATTATAAAGGTAGACAAATTTAGATATTATATATGTATTACATATTAGATGTCATAATCCAGGAATTCTCTTTACTGCACTAGAAATATTTTACAAAAATAGCTCTTTTTTTCAAATTTATTTTAAATTTTTAAAAGATTTTAAATTATCAAGGCCTTGTAATCTTGTATAACGTTACCTTTTTGTCAAAACATTTTAAAAAATTTAAATCTTTGAATTTATTTTTAATTATTAATTCCGTTTTTATCGAAATCTATGTTACTTTCACAAAAATCTCTTTTTGACTAATTTTAAAAATAATTCAAAATTCATCGAAAATTCTCAAATTTTTAATATACTCTAAATTGTTCATCTACATTCGCTAGACTTTACAGATTCTCAATAAAGCTTTATACTTTTCAAGTTATTCTAGTCCATCTATACCACCCTGTATATGATTGAAATGGGTCTGATGGTCTTTGAGTTTTTGACGTTCAAAATAAGACCTGCCAATTAAAATACACCCTGTATTGTATTTATGATATTGACATTTATATCGGTTATAAAGCTCAAGCTTTAAATAATTTCGATCTAATTCATTATAAAAACCTGTACATTCATTTCCAACTTTTCAATGCTTAATTTACAAATATATTAAAATCTAGTTTATTTGATATTTTTTGAAAATTTTAAGAAATTGCATAGTTGAATATTTTTTTGTGGAAATTTAATCAACCTACACCAATATCAAATTAATTATAATTGAATTCTCATATAATGATTGATTTTATAATTGTTTTAACTGGTTAAAACTTTACTACTAAAAATAGTAGTATCTAAAAAATATGTCATAATAGAATGAAATTTTTAAGCTGAAGTTTAAACATAACTTTGGAAATAAATTATCCTGTGTTAGTCCATAATAAATTCGAGAAAAAGTGCCCTACATATCTTTCCGTTAAACCGTTATTTACGGTTAACGGAAATCTGAAAATGGGCAAAACCCAAATTTGGGGATCATATCTAATAAAGAAAATTTTGTAGTAGTCAAAAATGTTAAATATAAGCATTATTTACTAACATAAAATGTTTATAACCAAATTTTATAAAATGTGGGCTCTTATGCAGAGGGGAAACCGGATTATTTTTAAAATATAATATCAACACTGGACTCTTAAATGATAATATTATCTTGATAAGAAAGTAATAAACAATAATGAAAGAATTTAAAATAAACAATTACTTGATGAAAGACTTATTGAGTTACAATATTTGTTTCTAATTGTATAATTAGCTTTGGATAAATAAAATGCTTAATTTTTCTTTGAATTATAATAAATATTAGATCGAATTT
This sequence comes from Nanhermannia cf. coronata Gr-Ori-00579, assembly GCA_034699045.1. NCBI lineage: Eukaryota > Metazoa > Arthropoda > Arachnida > Sarcoptiformes > Nanhermanniidae > Nanhermannia > Nanhermannia cf. coronata Gr-Ori-00579. Next base: position 13,501 of record JAQIXA010001629.1, read on the forward strand.
TCTAAATTTAAAAATTTACTAATTTTTATTTACATTAAAAATCATGTATTTTTATGCATTTGATTAATTTCAGCTCAGAAAAACCGTCTAATAATCAATCAGACTGCATTGATTATTAGTAAGTGAAATTTAGGAATAGTTCGAAAACAATTTTTGGAAAGTTTTGTCCTTTTTTAAGATTTTTTAATTTGTTTACATACCTCTTGATGGTAGATATAATAAATATAAAATATGATATCAAAAAAATAGTTTCAAATCAATAACTCATGATACGTCTAATTAATAATTAATAAACTGTAATATAAAGTATTTAGCATAAAGCCTTCTTTAGAACAATTTAAAATTTAATTTAAATTACTAAAAATCCTTTAAATTCTAAATATGTATTTTGGGTTTAGGCTTAAATAGCAAAAACTAACATAAATCCTGCAAGTAGAATGGACTTTCATAAAGGTAAAACCGATTTAGACCGTCTAAAAGTTATAACTTGAACTGATAACAGTACCCTAATAAATTAATAGACAATAGACAATAATATAAACAATTACTTGATGTTTGGCTAATCGGCGTCGGGTTACAAAATGTGTATACTTTTGTATATTTAGCTTTTGGCTCTCTGAAGTGACATTTTTCATTTTGACTTCTAACATCTGAAATTTAAAGTAAAAATAATAAGCTTTTATAATAATCATAACTGAAGAAATATAAATTTACTATTGAAGTATTTTAAATATTAAATTTTATTTTGGGCAATTTGCAAAATAAAGTATATAATTTGCAACTTCATAATTACACTTTCATAATTATGATTAAGATAACGTATATAAATTATATGTTATGTTTGATAAAAATTCAGATTTGAAAAAACAGTTTTCATTTTACAAATACTTAATATATAAAGGTAAAAGGCTATCTTCAGATTATTATAGACTTTCTGGTCCTTATAGGGGATATAAAATGCTAAATGCCCAGAATACGAATTTATCTTTTAGGGATGAACTTGGTTTCATTGTAGAATAATAAAACGAGGATATCCATTCTCAGATCGGACCAATAATACATACCTGGTCCGATCTTTATATTTGAAAAATATTGAAGACAACCGATATTTGAATTGTGACACATTTCAACTTTTTGTTAAATTTTTTACAAAATACAAAATTTCCTATAATATAAAAGGAGATTTATATAGGCTTGCATTCAGACCCTTAATTTGGTTGAATTGTCCTTTATATTCGGTAGAAAATTAAAAGAAAATTTTGTCAATCCTGCCATTATTTTGAAATAAACTCATACAAGGATAAATTTAGACCAAAAATATAAGGGTTGATTCAATCAAAATATGGATGAAATTAAATTTTATGTTTTTCATATAGGCTTGGCCTGAAATCCAAGGAATCTATTATTAAGTGAAGCCACTACTAAAATTTAAAAGGTCCAAAATTTCATAAAATTTTGTAAAATTTTCAAATTGTTTTTTCAGGAAAGTTAACAAATCCTACAGGGGAAGAAATAATGCCCTAAAATTGTTCAAATCAAGTATAAAATTTTAAAATATTCAAATTTTTATGAAAATTTATGATATAAATGGGTCGATCTGATACTTATTGTTTGATGACATGGTTCTTAACCGGATGTCAAAGGGGCCTAAAGAAATTGCAGCTTCACTCGAACTTAAAAATATCGAAAATTGCAAAATTTTCTTTTCAATTATATTCAATGATAGTTTCTAATAATATTATATTCTATAATGTATAATTTCATCCACAATTTGGTGGAATGCCTAATTTTATACAAGGGTTATAGCTATGCCAAACATATAGAGGTAAATTCAACCTAAATAGGGATAAAATTAAATCAAAGCATTTAAAAATTGTCAAAAGTATCTTGTAAAATCTATTTTGTCAAAGATAACAAACAACCTTAGATGATCTATTCATCAATATTACAGTCAAAATTAGCAAAATTTTGAAATATTTTAACAAATCTCGTTTGGTAAAAAACCGTCAAAAAAATTATCAAAAAAGCTTTTAAAATAAGAGGAAATTTTGAAAAATTTATCATTTTTAGGTAAAACAAAACAGTTATTTGTACTAATGGACGCGAAAGATCATGCAATCCTTGAAGCTCTACCTTAAAAATTTTGTGTCAAAATTTTGCCAAAATTTTGACAAATTTTTTATAAGATTATAATTTCCTTAAAACAAAGTATGTGCTCTCTTCTTAAATTGCATGTAATTATTCTAGAAAAACGCATAAAATTTTTAACTTTTTTACCTGTTGGATTTTGAAGAATAGGAGATTTAGTTTTGACATTTATAATGGCTGGTGTGTGACTTTCAAATAAAGCCTTTTCTAATGATCTCTCTTTTGGTAAATTTTGCTCAAAATGCACCTTGCGAGGAGAAGAATGGATTTTTTCCAGATCTAAAACATGTTTAGATAAATTAGCATCTAGTCAATAATTCACAAAATATCCTATAATTATTTTAGATTGTAAAAATTGTCTTGCTAAGTGACCTGATAAATTGATATATTTTTTTATAAAAAACATAATTGATTATTTATAGATACCCTTATATTCATTTTTCAAGGATTTGGCTTTAGTGAGGTCCCTTTCTTCTAAGAATGAATTGTTATTCACGTCAAATTCCATGATATAACCATTAATGATTATAATTAAAAGATTTAGATATTAGGTATTAGCTTTAAAATATTTGAAATTCATTCGATTTCTTAAAAAACAAAAAATTAATTCAATTTACAAAATGTAATAATAAATTAAAAATTGAGGTCGGAATAATATGACTTTAATTTTTTTAACCTAAAAAATATTTTGAAAACAAATACAATATGATAAAAAATAGTAAAAATATTCTAGAAGTGGCCCTTATTTATCTTGAGATTTCCTGAAATTTGACCGGAGCATGACTCTAAATCCACATTTATTACCTATAATAATTGGAGTTATTGATTAATCTGATTAGCCAGACGAATCTAGAACATTTCCATTTTAAGTATTTAGCTATCCGGGCCTATGTAATATGATACAATTTTCAATGTCATATTAGTTGTTTAGTATAAACAAACAAATGTCGATGTCATGTATAAGAAAGAATTTTTTAAAGATAATTTTAAGAGAAATTTGATATTTTTTATTTCAAGTACAGTTATATTACATTATAAAGACCCACACACATTGCGGGAGTTGTGGATTGCGGGTAGGTTGGTCTTTCATCGATAAAATAGATATCACAAAAGAAATATTCGAATGAATATATGGCTATATGGCTTTTATATGTTTTAAAAAATTAATAGATACATTATAAAGCGGCTGATCTCTATAAAGTATTTCATTAGTTGAATTTTTAATTTTTAAAAGAGAATTTTAAAAATGATCAATTTAATTTATTTTTTGAAAATATTTTTATCCAGAAAGAATGTTTTTTATTATTCATATCCTTTTTACTTACATTGCAATGTCACTTCCGGTTTTCTTTTTTCTGTTTCTATGATTGTTCTGAGCACCTATTGGTCAAATGCTATTAAATGTGTTGGAGGGGATATTGACCAATCATTTTTGGATATATATTGCTATACCCATGGTACATTCACTCAAGGTAAGCTATTTGATATTTTACCTATCATTTATTCAGTAAACAATAAAAAAATTATAAAGTTTATCCATTTAAGGTTCTCGATTGTTGTAATAGCTCAAGCTGGATATTTTAGACATGTCAAATAATTTAGTTTTTTCGAAAAATTTGTGAATTTTTTTGAATTTTTTTGAAAGAGTATGGCCAGGACATTTTGTATGAGAGTTTTTTTCAGATTTATCTGAAATTTGCGAAAGCGATTGATCTTTTTTTATTATGTATCAAATTTCAATATCAATTTGATCACTAAAAAGTCATCTAGCAGAATTCACTATATAAAGCTCAAAGCTTAAAATTTAAAATTTGTAAAACTTTTTCATTTTCTCGATCGTTTTAGTCAAAATTTATCATATTAGAATTTATGGCTAAAGTCTAAGGGTATGTGGCAGGTTTCTTTAAAATGGAATTTGGAAAATCCAGAATTAAACAAAACTAATCAAAATGGAAATTGATATCGCTCGATTTATCCAAATCCTATGTTAAAACATGTAAAGATAAGGTTAAGGCCACCAATTCCGAGTAGTTATATTCAATTTTGAGTATGTATTTGGGTTTAATTCTGGATTTTCCAAATCTCATTTAACTTAAAAGAAAACTATTAGAATATAGATCAGACGGTAAAACCCGGTCAGATTATAATATTAATATTTATAACCTGTCTGGGAAGCTAATTAACTGACATAGTTTTATGAAGAAATTAATTGACTAATTATTTATTAAAATATAGATGGACATAGGCATGTGTATTATCAAATGGTATGATTTTTATTATTAATTATAAGCACAATTATTATATTTTTACAACGGTAGCTTAAAAAACCTAAACTTAAATTTAAAAACATTAAAAAGGCATGTAAAATGTTAAAAAATACTTTAAATATATTGAAAATAAGATATATCAGGAATATGTACTATACAGGGTGTTCCAAAAGAATATGACCAAAATGATTAGGCCTTAATATTGCATAGGCCAGATCGAATCTCCAAAAACTTTAATGCTAAGGTTACCAGGTCAAAAGTTATGGGCCAATTAATTGAATATTTTTTCCATGGATTGAAAATTGAGTAAGGTCAAAATTGCTCCAAAAGGCTTGAAATGTCAAAATTTATGAACCCCATGCTTAATAATGGTCAGATCACATGTTCACATATTTCTTTTGGAATTCCAAAAGAAACAATTTAAGCTTTTTTCCATATTTTGCAAATTTTTTCACAAAGAAAATTGTTGAAAATTGTTACAACTTAAAATTTTAAAATTTACAGTCTACGAATACTATTATTGTCCCTGGAAAGCACAAATTTTGATATTTCAAATCTTTTGGAGTAATTTTGGCCTAATTTAATTTTTAATTCATGGAAAAAGTCTTTAGTTCATTGGCCCATAATTTTGACTTTATAATCTTACGATTAGTTTTGAAATTCGTAATTTTCAGTAGATTTCCCATCGATTTAATATCTTAGTTAAAAATCCGGTCTTTCCAATAGGGTGAACTAGGGACAGTTGGGACACTTTGACTTTAAATAATTTTATAGGTATTTATTCACATGAAATTTTCAAAACTCAAGTTGGAATATTTATCTACACTTATTTAGCTTTATTTTTTGTGAAGATAAATATGTAATGTAATACCAGTAAATTAAGTCAATTAAAAAAAGTAACTGTAACTTAACTGTCCCTGGTAGGTGGCACTAAATAAAACATAGACAGTTGGGACACTTTATTTAAATCGAATTTCAGGTTAGATTCCCAGGTAGATTTCTATCACTAGGTTGAGTTGTATATCCTGTAACATTTTAAGGTCCAGTTAGATCAAGATTATTTCAAAAACTCAAAACTAATTAATTCTTCATTCGCTTTATTGAAACTTGTAGTTCATTAGAGCTTTCCCCCATGCGTGTCCCAACCGTCCACATTCTTGAAAATTTTATTAAATCGACATTAATGAATCAAAAATTAGATTTTAAATGTTGACTTTGACCATGGATCAAGTTCACTAAATTATTAAACGTACAGGGTGGTTTTTTGCGATGTATATGGTCTTTAATTAAGCATAACATAAAGACTAATTAACGTAATTAAAAACGGTAAGAAGTATTTTAACCCAGATTATCCTTGCGTTACATATATGTCACAGTAAAAGAATAATTTTTTTAAAAATACTGGAAAGCTCCACGGGCATCAAAATATTATTAAAAGACATTTTATAATGTCTTTTTCATCAGGTTCAGGGTCGAGGTTTTTCATTCGAGGGACTCGTTTCATCTCTCCAAATGAAGTTTGAACAAAAATTTACCAATTCCAAGTCCAAGGAGAATACCTTCACAGCCTCTAGTACAAACTTCTGGGATAAAGAAACTGAGTATTATATGAATATAAATGTATGCCCTGGATTTGAAACTGTAATCACGCAAATGAAGGGGTCATGTGGACCCTTTCATTATTTTACAAAATTTTACAAATTTTACAAAAATATCCATCTATTATAATATATAAGGGCATATAAGTAATAATAAGATAATATGTATAAACACAAAAATATAACGCAAGAGTCAAAATCAAATTATTTTAGAACAGAAAAAGAAATGGAATTTTCATTCATTTACTTCTGAATCTTCGTTCTCTATTGAACAAAATCTACGAACATCGATCTCGATTGATAATAATCTTCAACCTAAGGTCTCAATTTAGATAACAAAAGATCTGAGTCTTTATTTATTTTTATAAATAAAATTCATAAAATATTTATTTTTATTTTTTTTTGACAAATTTTGGAGCATCCTTCCAATTAGGACAGCATTAAACGTATAAAGGTATACTTTTTCGATGAGTAATTTTTGAAATTTTGATGTTGTTATTTTGACAGTTTTACAATTTTTTTGAGTATTTTGGTGATTATTATCGAAGCCGAACCTTACCCTATATAATATAGAATATGTAGGGTCCCTTAAGGATCCAAAAATCACAAAAAGTTCACCCAAGTGTAAGGTCGATTCAAAAACTTCAAAACCCTTCGATCGATACCCCCCAAAAAAATCATCTGGTTTGAAAAATGTATTTCAATTTTTGAAAATTTCTGTCATCGAGAATGGAGATAGAAATCGGAAATTATCTCAAAAATCTGAAATTACTTCTTTTAGTACATAATATGAGCACCTGGAAACCTGACAGGTCAACTGATCAGGTCAGGTTGACTAAAATTGAACCTGAAATAAAATTTTCAGGTCAAATTTTAATTTTAACATGATCCCAAGTATAAGTCAGGTTCTGATTGCCTTTGGACATTTTTCAACCTGACAGTACATAGTAGTGGATTGGCCTAGCGTTGCATCAAATTGTCACACCAAATTTTGAAACCGATTTTTTCGAAAAACATGAACATTTTTAAAAATGATATTGTTGCAATAAATACTTCAATTCAGTAGAAATTCAGTTTAACTGAATTTCTTTATAAAGCACCACAATTTTCTTATTTGATCTATTTTTGAATAAAATTTTGGTAAAAAATTGGAAGGTTCTAGATAGATGGAATTTTAATTTGAAAAAAAGTGTAATTTTTGAAAATTTTTAATGGCTCCGATTAATTTAAACCCTATTTCGGTTGTATTTATCCCACTATTTTTGGTACCTCTCCTCGAATATGAAATTAAACCAAATTTTTAGAAAATCCTAACTTGCCTTACCTATATCCGAACTATCCCTAATCTACCTATTATAAAATTTTGAATTTCTGACAAAATTATTTTGTACCAATTGTCCATGTACAAATTATAGATAGGTAGGGAAATACTACATTTATTTCAATTTACTTTTTACACCTTGACATAAGTGCAGAAATTAATGCATTTTTATATTTTTACTAATAGATTTTATCCCTGCCAAACCTCTTTATAAAGTACATTTCCTCATAATACCATAAGCCCAGAATAGCAATACTCCAGTTTTTGGGTTATTTGCCTGTACAGATCCTGTTGCTAAACGAGGTATTAGTATAAATTGTTTTATACTAACAATTCTTTGGCATATTCTAAGCCAACAACATCGTCCAAAGTCATCGTTTTAGCAATTAATTCAGTTAAATCTTCAATAAATAAAAATTTTAAGAATAGTTCATCATTTGCAAGTAGGTAATAAATTGAAATTTTGAAAATATTAAATAAATACAAAATACCTATTTCGCCACTAATCGATTTATTCTTTTCAGGTTTGTTGGTAATTGATAAAATTTGGCCTTTATTTTGAGACTTGAATTCATCTTCGATTTGATATCATACAGTCTGATATTCTAAATATAACAAGTAAAATAGAATTAAAATAAAATTGATGTGTTGTTTATTAACGTCATTTATTTAAAAATATAATAATCAATCAAATAACCAATCACAAGTATTGATATATAATTTTGATTCAGTATCTCAATCCAGATCTTCCAGCATCAAAGTATTTTTTATCTGCATCAGCTTTGAATGAAAAAGACATTTTATATTTTACATAATCTTATAAAATTAAAAAAGGAATATTTCATGCCCAATGAATTTATACAGTTTCAAAATGGAAATAATTCTTAAAAATTTCAAGGCTATATGTTTATATTGGCAATATTTAAGTACGTTCAGGTTTTTCATCAGTTAAATAGGAATTGCTTAAATGTAATCTATTATTTTAATAAATTTTGGAAATATTTTAAAAACAATCTTTAATAATTTAATTAATATTAAGTAAAAAATTTAAAATTATCACGATACAAATGTTTTCCTATATAAATGTGTTTTAGATATATGGGATATATGGGATATAATGATGAATTATGAAATGTTTTTTAAAAATTAAACTATACTAAATTAAAATTAAAACGTGTATTTTAATAATAAATATTCAAACATGTATTTGTAAATTGCTTTATAAGCCTACTGTGAATTTTGTTCTAAAACTGTATAAAAATTCTATGCATATGAAATTATTAATTTTTGACTAATTTCATATATTTACTTACATATTCTACAGTCATTATTTAAAGGAATAAATCTATTATTACTGAAATATCTTCTTTGAAGCTTGTTTCAATAAAAAGAAACCTAAATTAAATGATTTATCAAGCCAGTCAATTGCTGTTCTGAGATTAATTTGGATAATATGTAGTTTTTATTATTTAATTGATATAAATTTCTATATTATACATATTTAGTAGCAAGGTTATATTCGATTATTCAATATTATTATTTTTATATATATATATAAATATATAGTGTAATTAGTAACTTATATCTATGTGAATTATTCCTAGTTTTTTATAGTATGAACGAGGTATAAATATATATTGGAGATATTTTAATCCATATTAGATCGTTCAAAACCTAGGTTAAACCGTTCAACTAATCGAGCTTTGTGTTTGGATTTCGTAGCAAACCATGTAAGTTTATTGAGATAATTTTGTCGTCTGTCTGTAAATTTCTAGGTTTTATATTTTTAAAAATCAAATTTATTCCTCCCAGTTTTATTTTTTTTAATGGAATTGATCATGCATATTACCTGAAGCAATCTATAAAAAGTAAGTTTGTATTTGAAAGCATAATTTATTTCAACCAAATCTGTTTGAAATTGTTCATCCATTACCTACACTATCTAAAAACTTGTCTTTGGAAAATTTTTAATTGTATATTATGTCTAATTTTTTTATCTATATAGTGATATGTAATATGTAATTCAATTCTAAAAAGGTTTACCTCCATAATTTTTTAAAGAAATTTTTATACAAATTTTATTATTACTTTAAATATGAAACAACAGCATATTTCTACACAAGCAATTTAAGAGAACTATTTTTATATACCTAATCTACTTTTGTTACAAGTAGTATGTAGTTAGTAACAATTTTTAAAATATAAAACTTTTGTTTACAGGTATTATTATGTATCTCTAAACCAAAAGTATATTTATAACTTGATCAAAGGTGAAGGCAAAAACATCAATCATCGTATTCATTCCAACAATT
>JAQIXA010001630.1:0-23144 GCA_034699045.1 Nanhermannia cf. coronata Gr-Ori-00579
AAATTCTGAATCTCCGTCATCGATTACCTCATTTTTGATTTTTTCCCATTTGATTAACATGGGGAACTCTTTAAGGGACCCCTGACACCAAGGAGTGGGGCAATCTGAAATTTTTTTCGAGCATGCACAACTAGACCCTATAAGGTTCCTTCATACCAAATTTGGTTAAAATCGGTCAAGTAGTTTGAGTTATGCCGCGAACATACATACAGAAAGACAGACGGACGGACAAAGTGCAAGCAAAGTTGAATAGTAAGTGCTCGCTTCGCTCGCACAAAAATTACCTGAGTCGGAAACATTTTCAATACAATTTTCCATATGAAGCACTGAGATTTTTATAATTTCCAATGATAAGTTGTAAATCAGCATTTGAAAATTGCGGGATAGTATAGAGGTTGCTGCCATATTGATCTGAATTCGAGAATAAAATCAAGCTGGTCAGGTTTGGACATTTAGCTATCATTCCTCTGATTAGGCTCTGATAGAAATTTCAGGAATAATATTTACGTTCTCTTCAAAGTAAATTGCTTTAAATTTCAATTTATTGCAATTTTGAAAAATAGGACAATTTTTATCCAGGAATTTCAAAGAATTAATTCGATGTGTACGTATTTCCAGGTAGGTTACATTTTCTGAAAAATTGACAAGTGGCTTGTATCCGAAGAAGTTACATTTATAGGGTACTCAAATCTGGTGTTGTTGTTTAAAATCATTAAATCTTCTAAATAATCTTGTACTCTTGGAATTTCGTCGAAGTCAGTTTCATCGTTGGAAAGTTCAAGATTGGTCCCAAGTGAAACTTCACCACCATCTATTTTTGAAAGGTAGAGATTTGTCAAATTCTTATGTGATTTGATGAAATTTTTTAAAGTTTCATCAAAGACTTCAATTCTTGGAACTTTAATGATTAAACTTTCCAGGTTTTTGAACATTTCTGGTTTCAAAAAGTCACACAAAAAGTATTTGATACATCTGATGCTCAAAAGAAGTAAAAACATCTCCCCAGGAATGTGCCATTCACCAAAAACATTCGAGTCATCAGCAATAAATTCGATTCTTTTCATTGATTCTGAATACTTTTCAAAGTTACTAACAACTATGTCAATTGGTTCCCAGCACATTGTTTCCCATATACTCCAAATATTAGCATCCCAGAGACGAGTCTGCTGAAGATCTATCAATTTAGAACCACCTTCTAGATTGAATTTGAGTGAGAAATTCTCAAGCTGACATTCACTACAGGATACAATCATCGACATTGTGTTCATCACCAGCATGTGGAAAATATCTACTTCAAAAGACTTCAAGTTTGCTAAAAAATTTTGATTTTTGTCAACTTCATCTTGAATTGCAGATCTGAAAGCCTCCTGCTGGCCATGAAATTCATAATCTTCTTGAAAGATTTCGAACATATTTTGAAAACACTGTGGATTAATTTTACTTCCTTCAAAAAATCTTTCTCCCACTTTTGGACTTTCAATAATTTTCAAATTGGTAATTTTTGGAAATTTTCCAAGAACCATTATAACTTCCTTCCAATTCAATCGATTGTCTTTCAATTCCAGATTTTGTAAATTGTCCACAACTAACCTTCTCAACATGGTTTTGAGTAAATACTGTTCTGAATTTGAAATCCTCAACGTTGAAAAATTCAACTTGTAGTCTCCAAAAATATTGTAGCCAAATGTTCTTGAAAAAGCAAACGTTTGCAAAGACCCATCAAAATGTGAGTGAAATTTATGAAAATATTCATCACGAAACGAATCTTGAACTCCCTTGTAAAAACGGGGTGAAATTAGGCGAGACTTTTTCATAAATTCAAGCCGCTCATCATCATCAAATACTTCCATAATCTTGCCTATAATCTCCAGCTAAAATATTTTAAAAAATTGTTATACACTACATAGTAATCGTAAATACATAATACATATATCTGTATTACAGGCAATTTTGGAGCACCAGTATTTTCAATTTGAGAGACTTTACTCAAACTCATCTTTAAAAAATATTTTTTTCAAATATCCAGCAAAATGTTTAGACGATCTATATTTTAAAATGCAATTCAAAGGCAGAAATTTCAGTTCATCTAGCATTTGGTAGTTCAAATCCAAGATCTGTTACTATGTAAATTTGAAGCTGTAACTACCTAAAATTGAATTCCTTGAATTTGTATATATAGACTTATGGGCTAAATGAAGGAGATTTTAGAAAATCTCGGATTTAAAAATCCTCAAAAAGGGCTAACTGCATTTTATAAACTAACAATACAAAGATTTTTGATATTTCTGTCTCAAGTAAACTTACTTTTTAGACTCAATTTCAATAAAAAAAATCATTGTTCCCCCTATATTTACTAGATATCTACATATTCTATTACTGTAGGTAATCAACAGTTCGTTTACATTTTAAAAAATATTAGTTTTATAAAACTATCAATTTCAAGATATGGAAGGAAGGGTGATTTCAAAACTTGCAATTTCTTTCAAAAAGATAGAATTTACTTTATTAAACCTAACCTAAATGATCGTATATTCAAGCTTGAAAGCTTGAAATTTTTCAATATACTCTTTATAGTAATAGTAGTTGATCATATCGAGCTTTTTTGTGGATTTCCAAGATTGTTTACAAAAATTAAAACCAAATCTCTTGAGGGCAAGAAACCATATCTAACTACCATACATACTAGTATAAGTAGTACCATCATTTTAACATTTTGAGAAACTTTGAGAAGGTTTCTTCTACCTGATTCTTCTTCCTTTAATGGCAAAAAATTTTGGGAATCCCCACCAAATAGCCCATAGCCCTATCACACTCATACATTATCTCCTAAGTATACCTACTACATACTACAGTAGGTATAGTATTTTATAAATTGCAAAAATCGTACTGTTTTTTTGCTATTCAAAATGAAATTAAGCCCTAGTGGTAGTAAACTAGAGTAGTCACATATAGAATACTACTATGAGAAAAATGATTCCATTTTTAAGTACATTTGATTAAAAAACCCTTTTTGGGGTCGTTATACTTAAGTCTTAAGTACTTGAATGTGATTTAGTTAATTACATGCAGAGGCATTTTATGTTTTTTTAAGTAAAATGAGGCATACTTTTAGGTATTTCAAAATTTCAAGTATTTGTATATTAAATGCGAAAGGAAACTGTAATTTCCTGTCTCTAACTTTTGAAAAATAAAATTTGAAATTAAAACGCAATTTACTAATAGTATATTAGAGTATATTAGAGTATATTAGAGTATCTAAGTAATCAAAACAAAACACCTTGAGGGTAAAGAGTGCTCGTATTCAGTATTTCAATTGAAACATATTACGAGTATCTGTAGATTGTAAATAAGATTAGGATTATTTGGTTCAAATTAAAAGGATTATAATTTAAGCATATTCATTATGACTTAGCTTTTTTTGCGAAAAACTTTTGCAGTATTCAGTTTGGTATTTCCAGCTCGTAAATTTTTTCTTTTTTGAAAACTTAATTGTTTTAGACTTATTTACAAGAGGGTTAATTTAAAAAACATACTTTTTTGAACTTTATAGTTCATACATTCTTAAAAGCTTATACTACCTACTACCTATACATATATAGGTTAGGTACTCTAGTAAAAGTTGATATCTTAATTAGACTTCAATTCACACATTTTACTTTGATTAATTGCGACTTAATCAACATGTAAATTTTTAAAAAAATGCTTTTTAAATACAGAAAATAAGTACAGAGTTGAAGCTCAATCAGCTACATTCGTCACAAATTATTATATAATATTGTAGGTATATAGACATGCATGTAGTAGGTATCTTACTTGATAGAAACCAATTTTTTTGTCAAAATTTTGGGAAATTATAATTTGAATTTGAATTTGCAATTGGCTATGGTACTTATCTCTAATTACATACTTATGTAGTAGGGTATTAATGTGCAAAATTCAAGTTTAAAAAACAAATTTTCTGAGTTTTTTGTTAAATAAAGCTATCCCTTAATAAGCCTTTAAGATCTTAAACTCACATTATTAAGGTCGTATTAGGTCAGATCTTAAGATCAAATTATCTAATATATCAGTCAATACCTAAGCATACCTAAGGTTGAATCAATTTATAAGGCCCATTTCTATCATAATTTAGAATTTGATTGATAGATAGGTATAATCTAGGTATCATACCTATAATATGTATAATTAGATTGTTACAATTTTTCAAAAAAGTGCGACCCCTAACCTCTCATTACAAGTGATATCAAAACCTGTAAATACTCTGAGTCCAAAAATAAGCATACTATATCCTTAATACTATGAAAGGCACAATAATTGAATCAATTAATTATTCAGCAGGGTAGGATTCTAATTATTCGTAAGTTCAGGTCAGGTTGTAGTTGTAAGTTATAGTAGTATATTTACCTAATTAATTATAAAAAAGTGACTAATCTAATTCCCAGCCTCAGTCAAGTCCGAGTCTGTTATAATTTTCCTCATAAAGTAAACAACGCATATTTTCAAGCTCGTTTATCACTCCTTTTGCATAGTTAGATTTTACAATTGGATATTTCTGAATCATAAAATTCACACACTTATTACAACTACAATTATCATGCCAAAGCCAGAGTCTGCGGATCTTACGATTACCCTACTACCTACAATTAGAGTATTGTCTATCTCGTGTCTTCATTTTTCCTTATTATACTAGTACTTAACTTACTAGTCTAGTAAGGTAGGTACTTATTAGTATGAGTCATCCTTTTTATTATAAAATATGGAATTAAGTAGGTAAACAAAATTATTTAGCTTTTGTAACAATACATATCTACTAAAAAGCCTAGGTTGGTACATTTAAATCTGATACAAAATAGACAGGTAATTAATAGCCTCAATGCATGTGCATAATGATATGTGTTTTCCTCAACAGTTTGGGCACAAAATGTGTAATTTTTTATGACTCGTCGATCTAAAATGTACCTGTAAGATCAAATACTATAGGTACATCTTGACCTAAGCCTAGAACTTTTAAATTGATTCAAAATTAAATGACAAGTACAGAATAACCATAAGTAATGGTTTAGATAATTGTGACTTTGAATTGTCAATCTCTCGAGTCCAATGTGAGAATTTGTGTTCAAAATCCCCATTCAGTCAACTCACCTGGGTTTTTCTAAATCACTTTCAAATCCCCAACTTTCTCATATTAATAAATGTGTTTTGGATTTTACAATTAAATTTTAAATGAGCAATTCACCTACAAAGGTATAGGTACAATAGTTCATGGAATTTTTAATTTCTCAACAATTTTTATATCTTTCCTATTTCTAGAATCTAGACTTGTATCTACATACACTACATATGCCTTTTCTAGTTAAATTTTTACGACCATTTAAAAACGAATGGCAATTATTATATTTTGTCATTTAAATATATTTTAATGGATAATAATAAGGAATTAGATTATGCAATAATGGTATTACTCAGGGTTAAATACAAGATCACAATACAATCGATGGAAATCCTCACAATATTACCTACTAGTTATTATTAATATGATGTCATAAACATAAAATTCTCATTAAAAAATAATTTAATATTTAGGTACCTACCCTACCCTACACTAATAAATAGATTACCTACTTATTATATTATTAGGCTTTATATGTATCAGTTATACTAGTATTACTAGTATTGGATTATTTTAGATTTTAGATCTATCTTTTGCAGGTACTTAAATCAGGTAAAAGTTTCATAAAAATGTAAACTTGTTAAGTATTTTAATTGATTACCTGTATAACATCAATGATAAAAATGGTCAATTAGTCACAAATTCGCTGAATAAGCAAATTTTTTTAAATATAAATTTGTACTTTGGACCAAACAAAGTCCAAAGTGCGTACTTATGTAAATGTAGGTACAATTATATATAGTAGTTTTACTATTTAAGCAATTTACGATTATTAGGAAAAAAACCTAAATAATAATTGCTATCTAATATTTTACTTGTACTTTTTGTTGATAATTTAGCATTGATTTGATAGAACAGTTTTACTGTACCCTATGTAATAAGTAATAAATAAGTTTATCTACAGTATTATTACTACATTATGTTAGCACTAATATAGATACTGGAAGTTTACTATGAGTATTATGACCAAATTTGGTTTTCCCAAAAAAATTTCTACTCTTTGTTTTGGGTTTTTGAGCTTTGATCCTTTGATTGAATTCGATTGTAAAAAATTTTAGCAAATATCGAAACACATGACCTCAGGAATTACCTCAGAACTCAGAGAGATTGGACTCTGCACTGATCTGATTCTGAATTTCCAAAAAATAAAGTAATTGAAATGCAGACTTGGACAAGTGAACTTAAGTAAATATTTTTTTAGATAAGATTCAATATACCTAGTATAGATACTGAACTATTAAAGATATTTATCACAAATTTCGTGTAAAATTTCCGGGACTTGATTTGCTCTCTTTGATAGACTCGATGACTGTCAAAGCTCGACACATGGAGGTTAGAGTACAATTACACTTATCTTTTAATTACTCATTCAATTTACTAATCTAATTTATCTTTCAAATATGAAATTATATCGAAAAGAGAGGATTTCGAATACCTAAGCAAAAATTCTAATCATTATAGATATAGATAGCATAAACCTTGGAATTTGGACCATTTTACAAGTTTAAATGGCCTTAATTGCATTGTTTTGGTCAATTTTAAAACATTTTTTAGATCGGGTTTTAAGATTTCTTTGAAAATTCTCAAAATTTTGAAAATTTTTCGCTAACTAGGGTACTACCTACTGATATCAACTGAAATCAGAGTTTGTCAATTTCTCAAAATTTTTTAAAATTAGCAATTTTTGTACTCTAAATTTAAATGCAACAAGTGTATCAACGAATTTGTCTGTAAATTTTTGTATCAATTTTGCAGTTTTTGAAAGATAGATATTTTAAAGCCTAAAATCCACACTTTATTAGTTGTATGTAATGTACATACAACTAACATACAGATACTACATACGGATAATTAGACAGTTCAGTGTAGTAAAAAGCAGTTGACTTCAGTTTAAATGTATAATTAACTTATACAGTATGTAGGTGTAATAATTAATAATAAATGTATTTTCTATTTTTGAGTCCAGAGTGAGAGAGAGAATTAGATAAATAAAACATAACTTGAGGAATTCCAATGGGAAGTTTTGGCTTTTACAACATCTAAAAAATACCATCAGTAGTACAATACAACTATACCCATAGAATAGATATTTCAAATACAGATACTTATGTACTAGTACTGAGTAGTAAATGCAAATATTGGAAAAAAGATAGAGAGTTTAGGATTTCCCAGTTCATGAGAACAAGTCAAAGTCGAGGGACCAACGTTAAATTTCCCATAAGAACTTTTGCACCATTACAATCTACAGTACTACTATGGTACTACTACATACTTGTAATGGGTGGCTCTTTCCGTATACTAATACTACTACCACTGTCTGATTCAAACTCATTTCAAATCAAACTATTGAACCTGGAACATCTCATTTAGAAAAAAAAAGTTTTAAAAGTTAATTACACCTTTATCATTAATTTATCTATCATACTACATGTACTCCAAGATATCAATCGTTAATTACATCGGTTAAATCTAACCTACTCTGGATAGTTCATAAAAAATATTGGATTTTCGGATCATACTAAAGGTAAGAATTTCTCTCAAAATTTCAAGCCTTAGATTAAGGATAATCTAGAATTGTCAATAGTTTTTTATAGAATAAAATTTTAAAAAAATATATCAATTGACTAGGGTAAATGGCCAAAGTTTGGTTAATTTTGGAAATTTAAAAGTATTCAAATGAGATAGGAGATTGCCTAGTTGGGTTTGTTTTGTTTGTGGGAAAACCCATAGATATCTGGTGAAAGCCAAAATATAAAATTAAACTACATACTGAAAGATACTTGATACAATTAAGAAAACAGGTAAAGGTAGCAAAGGTATAGTCGGTATGAATAATGAACAGTTCATTTGAAACTTATAGTATTATAGTACATATATAGTTTTGATACTTTTTCAATGCAATGGAGGAAATGAGGTTGACTCTAATTGTAAATTATAAAAAGTCAATTGGGATTCCCAGATTTCATGAATTGTAATTGTAATTGTAATCTACTGATACTGATGCCTGATACTCTAATAATACTCTGTAAGTACATACCTAGAATTATTTTCGGATATTCCAAAAATATTACATTTTTATCTTGTTTTTCTCATTTAAGAGTAAATCCAAAGCCTCCATCCAATAAGGTCATGTTTATCAACAAAAAATTTTATCTCAGCCCTTGTATCAGTACTTTATAAGCCTTTAACTCTCGTTATAGTTTATTTCACTTGCACTAATTTACATAAGGTAAATTGATGCAAAAATAGATATGATTAATTGTGCTTAGTTTGGTCATTTAATGGGGATTTTAGGGGTAGAAATTCGATTTTTTTTCGAGGGAATCCACAAAAAACTCATAGGAAATTTGAGCTTGAAAAAATTTCTGGGGAAATTACAAGTATATTTGGTGAAAGAGGAAATACCCATAAATTGTAAAATACCCATTCAAACTATACTCAGCTTATAGCTTACGGTAAAACCTATCAGTACTTACTTGTATGGTTTTAAATTTTCCAAAAAGTCAAAATTTTTAGAGATTTTAAGGTTTTTCAACTCACATTTTTGACTTGGAAAATGCACAAAGTGGTCAAGATTCAGTGTAAATTTCAGTGTCAGGGTCATGAGAATTTAGTCCATTCAAACAATAGTGATTTTTATAGCAAAAAAACCATGGTTTATACAGGTATAATTAATTAGGTATATTATGAGTCATAATTAATGATAGGTAGTTTAAAGTTAAGTAGATAAAACAATTGAGCTGAGGTAGGTGAGCTCAATTAATTTCATTTTGAAACCTCATTAAGCCAATTATTTCAGTTCAAATGAACTTACATAACACCTACCTATTTACTTAACTTATAGCAGATCCTTATAGCTTTATTTAAATCGTAAAAAATGACAATCATGCAAATTTCCACAGAATTAGATAACATTTTACAGGATTTTCTACAATTCATTTGGTTATTAAATGTATTTATAAACTTTTAGGTTTAAAAATAGAGTCTAGTTTGTAAGTAGGCGAGTCCGTATATAGATCTACGAGATTTTTCAGATGATGTGTCTGAAATAGACTGAAATTCTAATTTTAGTTTTTTAAAGATTTATTTTTGAAGGCTATACATGTAAACAACCGCATATACCAAACTAGTAAGTACTAGTAGTACTGTATCCATTGGCATGTGCTATACATACGAGTATGTAAAGATACTTGATGATATTATAAGTATCTTTCTTAATCAGGGGATTTCCTATAATAAATTAAGTTAAAAAACATAATCATTTAACTACTCATACTTAATGCATTTAACAATTCATCGATTTCATACCTACTACATTACTATCTGTAGTACCAGGCTCTTGATAGGCAGATGAAGGCTAGCGATAAGGAAAAAATATTTTGATCATAATAATCATACTATATTATGTAGTACTAGTTTAAAAATACCTAATATCAGTATTTTTATGCAAATGAAAGATACTACGAGTACTATTATTACATTGTTTGTCCATATTGTTTGTAGCTGGAAATTTCCGATCATTATTAGTGCTAAAATATTCGCTATCTAATTGCAATTCAAATCAAAACACTTTAGATCTATTTGCATATCAATTAGACCTTAACAAATCCCATTTTTACGCATTTTTAGCGAAATTATCTATATTTTAGCAAGCTATATCTAATGCAATTATATTAGCAAGGCAGGTCTTAATTGCCTATATAATAAGGTCTAAAGTAGGATACTTTTGTTAAAAATTTCAGACCTCTAGATCTCCCTAAAGTGGCAAAAAATGTACGTTTTTTTGAATTTAAAAGGATTTTTTTCATAAAATGTACAAATTTCAAACCTCTAGTTCAACTAGCTAGATATACTAGAGTATATGCAAATTGTATATGTACTTGTAATATGTACTTGTAATTGTAATATGAATTTTGCAAGTTGCAAAATGGAACTTTTTGCAAGTTATTCGAGTATGATTATTTCAAGTTTGTTAAGGAAAACCCCTCCAACTATATGTATGTATAGAGTTGATAAGTATACAAAGTATAGTTAAAAAGTGTAATTTTTGAATATTTTTTTCTCTCGTCTCTTTTCTTTTTGGTGATCATGATGAAGTTGAGGAACAAGTTGTTCTTTTGGTTAGAGAGATAGTCGACATTATTATTCTCAAAATTTCTTTATAAGGACACACAAGTACAAGTATTATACCTAGAGAGTAGAATACAATACAATACATAGTATTCATTTTCGATTCGATGGATGGATAGTTGGAGTTGTTTTGGGGTTTCCCCGTCGTTATAGCTTGAAGCAATTTTCTAACTACTATCCATATCTCTATACTATAATCACAATATTACATTTACCATTTAATATATATATGTATTACAAACAAGTATCAGTACCTAGGTATAGGTATGTATATACATAAGTAAGTAAAAAGCTTTTCAAAAATGTGAGAATTCAAATGGCTTTTGCTCATAGGCCTTGTATAGGGGGAATAACTTATATGGGCAAAGCATATACTGATAGGCACAAAAAAAATCTCGAAAGCCTCCTTCCTGCTACAATCTGCAATCCTCAAGTTCTAGCTCTCAAATTTAATATTTTATTCACAATACACACATTTGTCTGCAAAGATTTTATTATTTAATTTATCATTCAAATAAGCACTAGTTCTCCATTTAGTATACAAAGTACACTATAATACTATACATAGTATAATATACACTACTAGGCGTGGATCTGGAAGGTCATTTTGAAAAAAACTAAACTCTATAAGCACTATCAGTTTGCTAATTTACAATTTTACAATCGATTGTTATTGAGATTTTTTTTTGCAAAAAAGTCTGCTGCTTATACAGTACACAATTTCCTCTATTTGAATTTGAAGCAATTTTAAGCAATTTTAACTGTTCACAAAAGAATTTACATATGGTTTAAAAGTGATTAAATTGTTGTTAAAATACCTATTTTCGTACTACAGATACATAAATATGGTAAGATTTGAATAAATTCAAGGGAATCAGATATTTTTGTAAAAGTGTATTTTTGCAAAGTTCAAAGTGAAAGGATTTACCCAAATATATTTGGATTTTCTAAAGTTAATTGGACGGAATCTGCCATTTTGATATTTTTTATCAGATTGTTGTAAATATCTAGCAGTTACTACAGCCTATAGTAATATGACTGCTTTGATAATGAGGGCAAAGTGCAGGGACAAAGTCTAAACCATATCCTTTTTAAATTTAAAATTAATTGACCACAAATATATAATTTTCTATTTAATTTGATAATGTTCAAAAGTTAAAAGGGTTTGTCAATTTTTTACTAATGGGTTTAAAATGAGTTTATCATTGTGGTTTAGAATTAATTCTCAGCCTTCGAAAGCTATTACTCTGTAGTTTTGTATGTAGTCTGTTTGGAATTTTGAGAAATTAAATTATACAGGTGAATTGAGGCCATTATTGAGCAAGAATTGAGAATTGTAAGGCTTATAATTAGACTGAAATTTTAATCAGAAAATGTAATCTGGTCATAATCCCATAAATTTTTTAAAAACTTATCTTAATTTGGTTAGGCTAGATTTTTGCAAGTTTCATTCAAACAACTTAATTACGAATTACGAATTAGTGTAAGTAGGTACAGAGTATCTAGATTAATTTTTTTTTTTGAATTTTTTAGATTTCAGAAGGATGCATATAAAAAGCTCCACGATGATGTCCCAAGAAGAAGAAATCAGCTCCCCCTCCACCAAATTACTCGAATCCGGTCACTTGGGTCAAGATTCTGGCTTCCTCAGTGGTGCCTGCACCACAGAATCCGACCTCAGTTCAACTTCAGCATGTGACCTCGGACTCGGAGCTTCATGCTCTTCATCAATGAACACTTCAGCGGGTTTCTCCCGCCTCGACTCCGGTGTTGATGTCTGCGACCCCATGAGTAAGCTCAACCTCACTTCCTCAAACGACGAAAAACTGCCCAAACTCCTCGAGTACCCTCAACATTCCACAAAAAAATCCATCGACCCTGCCGAGTACCCACCTTGGGAGGACTTTTTCACACCTGATGAGGATGGTGACAGTCAGCTTCACATAGCCATCATGGAGGGCTACGTGGACGCAGTTTATACCCTCATTTCCCTAGTTCCATCACCTCATATCCTCGATATACAAAATGACTATTGTCAAACACCTCTACACCTGGCTGTGCTTTCGAAACAACCAAGGATTGCAAGGAGATTAGTGGCTGCTGGTGCTCGAGTTGATTTGAGAGATCGAAGTGGAAATACAGCACTTCATCTCGCCTGTGCTTCGGGTGACATGGGATCTGTCCAGGCACTCACAATGGCCCTCTCTGTCCAGGAAATCCAAGAATGTCAGCTGAGATACAGTCCCTTTGCACAAACACTTCCTCAACAGCTTAACCTATGCAATTATGATGGTAAGTACTCAAATTTTTTAGAAATTTTTATCATTTCAATGAGATTTCTCTTTTAATAAAAGCATACATACCTTGGTATCAAAGAGCTTTTAGAACTGAAAAATTAACAACTATGAAATTTTTAACCCTTATAGATAGATATAAGGTCAATACTTTGCATATTTAGCGATAGTTATTTGATTGAACCTTTGAATTAGACTAGACATTTTCAATTTGGCACAGGTCCATGACCTACCTCAAAAGATCCGAATGAACATATATAAAAATACAGATATTTTATTAGACTTTTGAAAAGTTAAATATAAACTTATTCATAAAAATAGTAGGTATACCTTATAGTATAGTAACAGTGTATTCCATCTGTATCTGTAATACAGTATAATTGAGCTAGTATAGTAGTATTTTGTACTTGTGTGATTTTTTGCCTCATTAAAATTATATTATTTTTATTCAGCACCTTACCAACCTATCATTAACTCTTGGTACAGTTAGGCAATTACAAATTTTTATTCCACTTTTTGTCCATCATTTAAGAACTACTAGTATCTTGGGTATTTTCTCATAAAGATTTAAAATATGTTTTTTAATGGACTATAAAATGGATTAATTGTTCATTCATCTGAAATTTTTCGAATCTACCTTACTGATTTGAAATTTGGGTAAATCCAATGTGATTTACTTGGGTATTTTTATTTAACTTGTCAGTTCTTCTTGTCAGAACAGAACTTTGCAAGTTCAAGTTTTTTAAATTTTTTTAACCTACTTTACTTTAACTATAGTTAAATAAAGTGAGGTTTCCTTATCATGTTTAGCATTTGAAATTTGAATTTCAAACTTTAAAAATTGTACAATTAAGTATTATATAAAAGTATAAAAGTTGGTTAATCCCCAATTACATCACACCTTTTCTCTTATTACTCACCTAACGTGGGTAATTTTCAGAGGAAATTCGAATTGTAATACATTATTATTATATTACTACCTATACTATTACATTGTCTTTAGGTCAATCATTCTTTCCTAGTTATTAGCCCAGGTAATGGTTATCCATATATAATGGATAAGTACTTACACTACAAACAAGTACGAAAAATTTCTAAAAAAAAGTTACAACAAAAGTACCTTAGAATTCTGTAAAATATGCAAAATATGTAAAAACATGTAAAAGTATGAATGATTCGATTAGAATCTCAAACATTTTGCTAAAGGCTGGGATTCTGGAATTACCCATCTACATTATACTTGCAATTAGTTTACACCCAGAAAAAAAAATCTCAAATGTCAAAATAACTATCTGTCTGATAGTATTGTCAAACCCAGCCTCTTAGGATTAGAAAATTATTATTCCATTATATTCATATTTAAATGATGTCCAGTCCTCCTACTTTTGATTTTCGAATAATTTCCAAGCATTCAAAATCCAAAATCGGTAAAAATTTACAAATTTTTTGATACTTTCAACATATCTAGAGGTCAAAAAATTAGACTACTTTAGTATTAAGAAAAAGCAAATATTTTTCTTGCTAAATTCTTTGAATTTGTTGGATTAAATGAGTAAAATCGATTGCAACTTTGAGTATTTTATCTTTATGAGAAATTTAATTTAATTATGTAGTTCTGTATGGATAACAATGCTCTGATTTTTTACTCGGTTTTTTGCACATATCATCACTACAGTATGGTACGCAGTGTAGTACTAGTCATAGTCACAAGAATTAAATTAGATGGTTTGCCAAGGTTGATTATTTTGGCATAAGTCATATGCTTTAAAGAATGTATTTAAACAACCATGTGCATTTATGTACCATTACTTATATAAAACTATGCTTTATGTATAGATACTTGTATCTATACATCTATACATGTAGTAGTAGAAATAGTTGAATAAAAATAGATAGATAGTTTGGAAACTTTGTGGGGAAATCCCCATTTGAAATGTATTTATACGACCAAAGATTCTACTCCATATTTGGACACCTCAGATTTGTATTTTTAGATTTACGCTGAGGAAATTGGGTCTAATTTTAAAGTCAAGTCTGCTATATATAAATAAATGTGTTTGAGAAATTCATAGGATTCTTAAACCCAAGTGTATTACTACTACTACTAGTACAAGTACGAGTACATTCATAAGATATTTGGCATTATTTTCGGTATTTCTTGTACAGGTTTTTCCCATATAATAATAGACTCAAAAGACCGAATTCCAAATGCATAAATCTTTAGGCGATAGTCCAGAAAAACTAAAAAAAGAATAAACATTTCAAAAATCCCGAATTTGTGCCTCAAAACATGACCATGTAAGGACATGTAGATACAATGCACTTGCACATGGCACATCTAAATACACATCATAAATTGGACGAGTTTTACAATTTAGGATACCTAAATGTATTTAAATGTAATTGGGTTTGATGGCAAAAAAATGAGTTTTTCAAAGAAATTTTCTATTAGAAAATCATTGACTTTGAGTTGTAAATTCTAAATTATTTAAAATTTTCAGGTAGGTAGGTAATTAGCATTTTACCCAGAATATTCTCAGAAAATCCGGTAAACTTGCTTTATATTCTGTATCTGTAATCGTCATATTTTTCAGAATAATTTGCAATTATTATGAGTTTAAAGTGACAAGCCTTCATTTCTAGCCAATACTGATAAAATCGAATTTTGAATTTTAATAGCTATTGTACCTGGCTGTAGTACTATGAGTAGTAGTAAATGAGGATTTTGGAATTTGGACTTGAAAATTGAGAATACTGGTACATAGTAGTATTAGGTATATTAGAATTAGAATAGATTTGTAATAATTAAAGCTTTATTATTATTACCTGATAGATGCATAATACATACAAATTAAGTTAAAATCATAATAATCAGTCAGTTTGTTCAAGTACTATACTTTAGTACTATGTATCTATATATGAATATCATCAGGTTAGAGAGTGATATATCTATGTCTCTTTTATTTTCTGGAAAAACCATACATATTTCTCTACAAAAAGGATTTTCCAAACAGAACTTCATATACTTTAGTGTAGTGTAATCAATCGACTTTTATCTATTTTTTCAATTCTAAAAGCTCAAATACCTTGTACATAGATACTACATAGTACTAAATAGGTACTAGTAAAATATATAAGTAGAAAAAATACTTTTAGATTTAGAGGTAATCCTCTGCTATAATTTGTAATTTATGTAAATGTCTAGAATTGTAGAAAAATCCGAGAACAATTGGGAAATCTCATAGACTGACTGATATACCTTGTACTAGTAGTACTTGATGCATTTTTTAATTGACATTGTAATTTTAAATGATTTTTTTTGTCTATAGGTCAAGCCCCGATTCATTTGGCAGCAATGTGTGGAAACTGTGATGTCATTCGAGCTTTACACTGGCTAGGAGCTAACTTAAATTCTACGGTATGTACCTAGTGTCATTTTTTTTTTTTTTACCTTTTTTTGACTGGTTTTTTGGAAATTCCAGTTTATTTGTAGTTTTAGAAAGAATAATACTTTTACTTTGAAAGGATTAGAAGCAGGTTAGGTTAGAACAGTACCTATATATAGTAGGCTTTATAAGTATAGTTTCTAGCTTATCTAAACACTTGAACTATTATCGTCATATGACCAAGACTAAACTTAAAAATGTCAGAAACCTCTATTTTAAGCCTTTTATCAATGAAAAATATTTCACAATCCCCGCAATTCTTAAAACCATTTTAGATATAAAACCTATCAAAAAACTTGAAAAATTAATTAAAAAGTTTAAATTCCTTTGATCTACATATATTATATATTATGTTAACAAATCTTAACTAAAAGTAAAAAATTTCGGACAAATTGAATTTGACCTTTATAGGTCAAATTCTAGCTTTGCACAATTAAATATGGGTACTCTGATAGTCTCAATTTATGAGCATTTCCATTAAGCATTTCAGTAAGCTACTTTATTGACATTTATTGTGATTAAAATAAGATTTTTAGGTTCAAATTGGTCAAAAAGTCTTTAGGTTTTTAGGTTTAGGTTTAAGTTTTTAGGCTAAAATCTAAATGCTATGATTTTTGACGATTTCGATAACTAATTTTTGACTTATTTTTTCCATTTTAGGACAATAAAAGTGGTCGAACAGCCCTTCACATGGCAATCGAAAGGGGTCATTTGCAAGCGATCCGAACCCTTTGTGAAGAATGCGGTTGTGACGTACAACTCGAATCTTATGGAGGACTTACACCTTATCAAATTGCTGAATCACAAAAAAGCAAAAAATTCTCATCAATCCTTTTGTCCTACGGTGCTCGAGCAATCCCTCTAGTAAATGAAGAAGAAATCGATGAGAATATGGACGAATCTGAAGACTCTGATTCTGACTCTGACCTCACCTGATCATCTAATTAGCTTTAAATATTTTATTTAATTTTTTCATAAATTTTAACCAGTTTATACTAATTATAATGTACCTAGTAGAATTCGTCGAAAAAAACCGTTTTTACAAGCTATTTAAAAAAGTATATTTTGTCCTATATATTATTAAACTTATTTAATTTGTATATACTATATGTTAGGTTTTTTTAAAAATTATGTTTAACAATCGAACTTGTAGATTTTAGTATATAGGTACCTTACATTAGATAGAGATTTTGTTAAATAGATACTATTTTATTAATTTTTAATTTAATTTAAATATTCAGGGGCTATTCATACTATAGTATAGCAGAATATGCTTTGATACTTTGTTATTAGTTTTTTGAGTGAGTCAACAAATCTCCTATACCTAATTATCTATTATTTACTATTCTCCTTTTTGTGTACAAAACTGATAGGAAAATATTTTGAAAATCAAATTTTTTGAAGAATAAATTCAAGTTAATGTTTTTATATATACGTATATCTACTAAGGATTTTGAGTAATAAAGCATTTTATTACATTTTTTTAAATCTATTAATCAGTTGTTTAAAGTCTTAGTATGTTAGACAAACCTAAGTGAACATATACAGATACTATACTGTAGTAGGTACTTTAGTATTTTTAATTTGTCTGGGTTTTACGCTAGTTTTCATCAGATCATTTTTATTAAAATATTCAAAACCTAATGCAATTATAGGTACTAGTACTAGTACAAAAAATAGGTAAATTGCGTAGGCTAGTATTAGAACTTGAGCTTAAGGTTCAAGGCTACCTTATTACTAGTTTATTAGATAGAAATTTTTAGAAAAATTGACAAATTTTTGCATGAATACATCAGAAGGTACAAGAAAAACTAGTATAAATTAATACACGTCAGCAAGTAGGTACCTTTCCTAGAACATAGAACTAGTAGGTTAGGTTAGGAATAATTTTGGAAAATTTGATTTTACTTGAAAGCTGAATTTTAAGAAAAATTTCAAATTGCGTCAATGGATCTTGTAATCTTGTAATTTACTTGTAATTTTAAGTATCTAATCATAAGCATTGGCGAATTTCATTTCATTGACAAATTGTCATGATTATGCCTTAAGATTTGTATAAATACTTAATATAGAGCTACATCTGATAAGGGTATCGAATTTCACAGAATTCTCACCATAAATATTATTTACTTAAAATCCATTAAAATTATAATTTTTACCTATTCGTATTTGTACCAAGGACTTTTTTACGACGATAAATTACTGTGAGAATGTCTAGTTTTAGTTTAGACTCAATTTAAGCGAATTTTAGTTACGAAAGAGGACAGTTATAGCTTCTAAAAAAGGCTAAAGCTGCCATATAAGTACAAGAAAAAAATCTGCCAAAAATTCTGAGATTTTGGCAAAGTCTGAATTTTTAAGCAAAGTTTGATCGCCAAAGTTTGGCGAGTTATAGGACTACTCTGTATATATAGGGTACGAATTACAATTATTATGAATAAAAATCATCAAGTCCCATTTTTTCGTGAACAACGATAAATAAATAAATATAGATGGATAGTAGTCAAACACCTCTCTGAATAATTAAATTTGTTGTTAGCAATACAAATATAGGTACTATATACTAATAGTGATGATATCAAAAATCAAGATCTATCTACATTAGTATAAGAACTAGTTAGTAAGCATTATTGGTATATTGTAGTAGGGTAGGTACTTAATAGTGGAATTTAACTTTTTTGAGGGAAAAGTTCTCTGGGGGAATCCTAATGCTCAACCTACGTCATACCTACAAACAAAAGCTGCTTTTTTTATCGAGAGGAATTTCGTTTCTCTACCATACATATTGTATAGATACGATATTATGTACAAAACTCATTTTTTTCTAATTATTACCTTAAATAAGTTAAATGAAATATTACATAATTAATTATACAAACTAGGTACATAAAATCAATACCTAAAGCCTACTTATACAGTAGGTAAGGTATAAAGCATACAATTATTTAAAATGGAATAACCTAGACCTATGGTTTATATATAATCGATTCAGAATCCAGTAGATACCTACCTACATAAATTCAGATAAGGATAAAAATACTGTGATTGAGCATGAGAAAAAGGATCTTATGTTACATGATAGAATTTCATTATATTGTCATCTGGATCTGAAATAAAATTTCAAGCTTCTAGATCCAGTAGCTTAAAATTCAAAATTTTAGGGTGATTCCTAGGTTAATATGTAGAACCTTTATGTAGGGGTAGATTAGAGATAATTCGGAAGTGTTTTACTTTGGACAGCTTATTTTTGACTGAAACTAGTATTATTTTGACATGTTTGCTTGAGAATATTTTGGCTATTTCTACGTATAAAAATAAAAATTTAGACAAAAATAAGCTGTTCAAATTTGAAAAACTTGATCTAACTAACTATCTCTAATCTACCTCAGAATTCTTGTAATTTCTATTAAAAAAGACAAAGAACCAAAATATACTATTTTATAACTAAACTACCTTATCTATAGGTTTTGCATAAATCATGCAGAATATTAATATTTATGTGTAATCTACGTATGTATATGACTAGATTGATTTTCAAGGCTAATATTAATTACCTATTCTTTACCCCACAATCATATCATCTCATCTTCTTTACAAAAGTACGAAATTAACGACAGATATTATAAATTATACTTGATGGTAAGGACAGCCTCTTATTATTAACTTACTACATTGTACTATAGGTATACATGTATTTTGTATACATATTATATTTGGTACAAAATGTACAAAATCTGTAGGCGAAAAACCCCAACTTGTTTGGGGAAATACGAAAAGTAAAAATTATTCCAATATTTTTTGTACTAGTGACTAGTACTAACTGGTACTGGTAGTATCTACATAATAAAGACAATGTATTGTGTAGGATGTACTCTCAATTTCTTTTGGGTTAAATTAACCTATTTTTTGCAATCAAAACTTGAAATAAAGCAAATGACTATCTCGTATATAAGTAGGTACTTTTTATTGAAATCTTATAAATTCATAAAATATCATACTTATAGTATCATACCCTTTATTATGCAAATGAGCCTCTTATTACATTCATGTTCCATACTAGTATACAATTAGGTACTTTGAATTTTTCTTGGATTCAAAAATATTCAAAAAAATTTGCCTAGAGCTAGATACCTATTATTACTAAAAAAAACATGGTCTTTTACGTAGAACAACCCTAGTTTCATTCAGATTTGCAAAATATGCAAAATCTCAAAAAAAAATAGTCTGTACTTAGGTATCCACAATTGTTATTCCACTATTGTGAATAAGAATTATTTTTGAATGAAATTTTGCTTTTTTGGGTGCGGAATAAGTCAACCTAATATGGAATTATAAACACAATTTTTGTGTCTTTTACATAAGCTGGATTTGAGTCACAGATTTTTTCTAAATTTCTAGAATTTCAAAGATACGTAGGATACACGTAGGTATTAGGCATTATAGGTGATTTGTAGTTTGTAGAGTTCAAGGTGGCCAGATTTTGGCCAATAATTAAACTTGTTTTTGAGACTTTTTATCTTTGACTAAAATCTTGAATCTGCAAATTTATACCATACTGTATGAATCCACTAGTTTTAAGGTAAAATGCGCAATTTCCAGCAGCAGAACTCTAAAAATCTCTAAAAAAATTTAAAATAAAGCTGAGAAATCATACTTGATTATAATTAATAAGAATAACTAGATATGTACTAGTATTATGGATATTTAAATTTTAATAACTTGCGTAACCTTCTACTAATTCTGAGATCTGTGTTATCTGTAGCATTAGGCATTTTGCGAATATTAATAGCTCTAGTAC
The DNA here is from genome assembly GCA_034699045.1 of Nanhermannia cf. coronata Gr-Ori-00579. Classification (NCBI taxonomy): domain Eukaryota; kingdom Metazoa; phylum Arthropoda; class Arachnida; order Sarcoptiformes; family Nanhermanniidae; genus Nanhermannia; species Nanhermannia cf. coronata Gr-Ori-00579. The sequence goes on from JAQIXA010001630.1 coordinate 20,839, forward strand.
TCGTAGGTAGTATAAGTATTGTTTAAAATAATTAAATTTAAATATTTTTTTTTGTAATTTTCTGTACAGCAGCATTTCTCTATGAGGGTAATATAGAACAACTGCTGGTGATTGTTGAATTAGGATTTAGGGATACTAATAGTTGGGATTTGAGTCGAAGATGAAACTTTTTAATGTTTGGGTAATTCCAGAAAGGGAGTGTCTTATTATTCTTTTCAAACTTGATACATACTTCTTTTCTTTACATATGAGTATCTATACTATGAAATTAATTTAATTTAAAACTTGTAGAGATTCACCTGCATATAAAATACTGTACTTACAGTATATGCCTAGCATAATACAAAAGAATGTACATATATGTAATAGATATAAATATAAAATCAACAAAAAATAAGTTTACAAGATTAATTAGAAGAATTATTTCAAGATTTGCTTGAAAGATTTCGGCTAAAAAAATCGAAATTTTTGTAATTTATGAGATTTTTTAGTAATTTTTTTGTACGATAATTAGTGCATAAATAACCTGAAAAAATGGACTATTTCAGACACCTAGTTTAGCATAAAGTACCAGTATTTCACTTATTTTCTTGAAGTTTCTTAAAATATACTGAAATACTGATATCCTGAATCCTGAAGTACCCTACTTATCTTGAAATTACAATAAAAATTTTGATCATTAGTATTAGCTTTAGCTGAATAAATTATGGCAAATTCTTGAAAAATTGAACAAAACAATCTCGATCTTGAAAATTTTACTTTAAAATTTCTGAAACTATCAGAATTTTAAATATTTTAACTTTTTTAGGTGAAACATTATAAATATAACTGCTTGCTTACATAAGTACCTATAGGTAATTATGATATTGGTAATTAACTAGGTATTTTATATAACTAAATTTATGGGTAGACTAGGCTTAGACAAAATAGTTTTTAGAGATAAGATCTACGAAGTAATTAGCCCATTTTCTAGAAAAATTCTAGAAAAAACCGAAATTACTAATCTAGATAGTAGGTAATTGTGATTCATGGGGTTTTAATTGAAAATAGACAATAGGATATATGTATAGGTATTTAGGTGCTACTTGTTCTGCATATTAACTAGAGATTTTATTTTATATTTCACACAATTAACTATAAAAATCCAAGTATAATTAATGGTAGTTTTATGATCAATTATTTATTTAAGTTAATGACAGGATTCAATCAAATTAATTACCACTAATATGGCTTAGTACCTACTTAATACTGTGCCTAGCAAGTTTAGTTTATTGGTATTTTCTAAATGGAAAGTTGGAAAGTGGTAATTATCGATGAAATGTGATTGTAAATGGCAAATGCTAATAGAACTGTTTATGAGTAGTTAACTAGGTAAGTTTTAGAAATTAGAGAAATATCGATGGGGAATTCAGAAATACATGAATTTCCTAACCTATCTCAAACTAGAAATTTGAAATATTCCATAAGTAATTCATTTCTCTCATTTCATATTTACTAATATAATACTTACGATTAGGGGAGTATCCCAAAAGGAAAATGAATCTTTTTTGAGCTTTCTTTGCAAAATTTCACTTCTTTCAAATTTCTGAGAATCTGATTTCTAAAAAACCTATATGGAAATTTTCGTTGGAGACTCAAAATTATCACCTTTAATCTCAGGTAGAAAATTTTGACCTTTGACTTGTAAACTTTGGTCAAAGTTGCAATCTATATATGTATAGTTTATTGGAGAGTCCAAATTTTTCTAATTTTTGCAAAATTTAATTTTTGAGTAGTAGGTTATATATCCTACTTATATCAAAAGTTTTAAAAGTTGAAAATTGGCAAAAACTTCGTTAAGAGGTTTGAATTTTTCAGGTCAAAAATCAAAATTTTCATCTCGAGTCTCGGGTGTCCTACAAACATTTTCATAAATGATTAATATCGAGCAAAATAAGATAATATTTCCATTTGGAACACTCCCCTCCTAAGTAGTAATAGCTGCTACCACAAAAAGAACAAAAATTATAAAAATATCGGTAATTACACTAGCTCAAATTTTGTAAATTTCAATGTACCCAAATACCTAATAAATTCTAAAAACGTCAAAATTTAGCTCAAACTTGTAAGAAATTCATGTTAGTTAGGTTAGGTTAATACTAACATTAACTAGGCTTAAGGGTAAAAGTACAGTAATTATATGATTTCATACGATTAGTTCAAATTTTCCAAAATATATTTGTTTAGATACCTACCTATCTTAAATTCTAATTGTGCGTAATTGTGTGAAAAATATTATTTTGTTTTGATATTAGATAACAAAATCT
>JAQIXA010001631.1:0-23137 GCA_034699045.1 Nanhermannia cf. coronata Gr-Ori-00579
TTCTTCGATAGTTTATCATTGGAAAACAGCATATTATTTGTTGAATGATATAACTTTAAAGCTAATAAATAAATAAAATAAATAAATAAAACTAGCACTGGAACAGTCCATCTAATAATAATAAAATCCAACAATCTACACCACAAGACAAGGACATATTTTGCATTTTATGGAAAATTCAGACTTCTAGCCTCTAAAAACTTATTTTTCTAACCTAATGCCTAATAAAATTATGATCCAGTGGTCAGAAGATAACCCATAATCTCAAAAAACTCAAAAAAGGCTAGAAAATCGTAGTACCCTTTCTCGCAGCTAGTCACTTTTTTTTATACCTAGTTTTTGAGTTTTGAGTTTTTTAGCAAGTGATCATCAGGCAGGTTGTTGTTGGTTGTTGTGAAAGTTCATGCAAGCATAAAAAAATAGAAAAAATGTAGGTTTACTTTACTTTGGATTCGATTCGGTGTCATGATTTCTCATTTAATTAACCCTTCCTACTACAGATAAGATAACAATTTGCCAGCACCCAAAACACCATAATATAAGCCTGTTAAACTTGCCATCATAGACCATATAGACCAAGCAATCTCGGCTCTACCCAAAAAGGTAATTATATTCTATTTTAATTATTCTATTCTAATTCTAATCTACATTATAAAAACAATTTATTTGAGAGTTTAAAGCCCCTGTGTTGAATTTAATTGCACTTTCAGATTCAGCCCAGGCCCAAACTGCATGCAGAAATTGTCAATTAAAGAGTGATCCAGAGATGGTAAAATCATCATCATAAGGACAGAAAAGAGGAAAAATTTTCGTGTATTTTTTTTGGACCTTGCAAGTTTAAGGAGTCATAATGAGTGGTGATAACAAAAATAGGAATATTAGTAAGATTAGAGAATTTAATAATAATTGTGCTGGTGGTGGTGGAAGTAGTCGAAATTTTATCAATCCTCCTGGAAATACAAATACAGCAAGTAATGGTGGTGGTGGGCAAGGAGCAGCTAGTACAACTACTGGTACAGAACATGTAGATCATTTAATTCAACCGAGGAAATTGTCAAATCCAGTGAAAGAAGATCTTAATAGAAAGAATTTACATAGGGAATTTATGTTCAATCTCAAAATGTAAGTACAATCATATCAAACCTTATTAATTTTTAACCTAATTTACTAAATACATGCCATATTTTAAATCTTAATATTGTTGGTTATTCAAGGTATTTTTCTTTAGCTTTGGATTAGATAATTAATAATTAGTAAGTATATAGGTAGTAATCTAAATCTATGAATGTGTTAATTATAATTAGTCCTAGATTGTTTATTGTATTTTGATTTTTGATCTTAAAAATTAGTCATAAAATATGTCATAAAAAGATTAATAAGGTAGAATAGAATAGGCACCTATTACGGTCTATGAAGTCATAATATTATTCATTAAATATTCATGCCATCATCATAATCATAATAATCAAACCACAAATTACTAAAACAAGACAAGGGACCTAGTATTTTAATAGAGGCACAAATATTCTAACATTTTAATTTTACGAGTATTATTATTTATTAATTAGGTACTCTGCCTGCCTATTTCCTAAACATTTAAAAACCAAAATTTTGATTATTCAGTTTCAGAAAGTAATCATAATAAACTAGTGCTAGCTAGTGTAGATACCATTTAGAAAATAATTATTAATAACCTAACGCTTACAATAAATATTACCATAAATGGTAGTATAAGTATGATCTACATTACAATTACCTACATGAGATAGTATAATGATAATTGATAAATGTGAGTTATTGATTTTGATTATAAAATAAAGGGTGTTCCAATTCGAATTTTTAAATAAAGAGGCGTATCCATGAAATACAAAGTAGGTAGGTACCTTTTAGTATTTTAGATGTAAAAGTTAGATCTGCTATGTCTGGGATTTATCCTTGTAATAATTATAATTGTAATTCATAAAATCAGGATGCTTTAATCAAAAATTTTATGGTTTTTGGCATCAGTAAGTTTAGGTATGTAGTAAAAGTAAAATTAATAGTCGAGTAGAGTAATTAAGAATAAAAGTAGAATTATTTAGTTAGAAGTGAAACTTTTTTATGACAAAAATATAAATAAAATAGGTATAGGTATGTATATGTATGTGATCAAAAATTAAGAGTTGATTTTGTTTTATGTAGGTTATTTTTGGTTCAAATAACTCCCAATTTAATATAAATAATCATAATCATAATCATGCTCTATTGTCTATTATCTAAATCTAATTATCTATAATCTAATAATTATCTAATTTTAATTTTAAAATGTTGCCTAAAAATTTTATTTCTATTTATTTTAGGGGCCGATCTGTTATTGGACAAAAATCAGAATTAGAGAAAAAACTTGAAGAACAGAGAAGGAAATTAAAAATGAACAATTGATCTATTTTCTACCTACTGTACACTCCATTTATTATGTTCATTTTCTACAAATTATAATTATAAGATAACACAGCTACTACTACAGATTTAATAACAAAAATGGATTAAGAATTCTAACCTACTACTCGCTATTCAACGTTCTACAAAAATCTTCCATTAATATTTCTGTCAATTGTGTCAGTTTTATTACTTTTATTTAAAAAGGTTTAAAATACCTTAGCTAATGACTAGGTAGTGATTAATGTAAAAATATTCGTTTAAAGTAAGTACTCTATTATTCTTATAATTTTTTACAAAATACTTCAAAATAGAAGTAATTTTTATAGGTTTTTTTGAATTTATTGTTTTCTAGTAGGTAAGTATCAAGTTGAATTTATTTTATGTAAAAATTCAGTATTCTATCAATTCTCAATTTTTCGTGGTAACCTGTGTCTCTAATCTAAAAAAAAATTTCGTGATTTGTAATTTGTGAGTTGTATTAAGCTATACAAAAACAGTATTTTTTATAAACTGAAAAAACGTACATTACCAATGACCAATCAATTGTATTAATAGACTTGAAAAATTATGTAAAAGGATAATCTTAAGTTTAAGCATAAAAAGTATTTCATACAATTCAAAAAAAGCTGTTGATAATCTAATTAATTAATTAATTAAATTAAGTAAGATAACCTACCTAAGCTATCTTAGGCTAATCATAATGTAAACCAAAACTTTTGGCTTGCAATATAGTTATGTACCTACCCTAATTATAATTTTTTGTAGCATTTCATTTTTAAATTACACTTTTTTATAAAGTTTTTGTTTATGTTTCTTTATTTTGCATTGCAATAAAATTCATTTATTATCATTTGAATTCATTTTCCATTCAATAATTTCAATTTCTAATCAAATCTATTTTAATTTTGTCTTTTATTTCGTTCTTTCATAAATTATTAAATTATTATACTGACTGATAGTAGGTTGTATAGTTAAGCGTACACTAATACCTAATATATTTTTCTCCAAATAATACTTGCAAATATAAGTAATCATTTAATACGTACACATGTTCAGACAATTAAACTATTTTTCCAGAAATTATAGTCTAAAAAACGTATATTTTTATATAAATATATAATTTTATATACATTTTTATGATTCTAATAATAATTAGTTAATCCGTATTCTATCAGTAATAATTAAAGTTAAAGATATTAAAGCTCGTATATTTCTCGTGTATAAATTAAGAATACTTTTTTTGGTATTTTTTAAAATGCACATGTAAATCATAACATAACATAAAATATAACTCTAGAGTTGTATACATTACAAGATAATACTTTTTAATTAAAAATCTAGAGACTAGATTTTTTTAGCATTAAGTCAAGTGTTAGTAAGTTTCGTTCGTATAGTTAGTAAAGTATCTATCTACTACCTAATATAATATTCTGCAATTCAGTTTTGAAAATACTCAATTTTACAAAAATTCATATAAAATTGAGGTCAAGAGTAGATTTTTAAAAACTGAATTGAAAGAAATGATAAATTAATGGATATATTTTCTCAAATGATATCATTTAATGTCAAGAAATAACATTTTTTGACAAAATATTCATCCATCGAAAACAAAAAAGAAAAAGTTCCAATCTAGTATCATGATCTGCTGGAGAATTCAGCTGTGAAAAACTGAATTTTGAAATCAATTTTGCACATTGTATTGTAGTTGTACAATGTGCAAATTGAAGTCTATTTGCGATTATTCAGAGCTGAATTAAATTCATGGACTTTAAGTAAAGTATCTATATTTATATCTGGTCTATCTATAAGTATAGAGTATAGAGTCCTATACAATACATAGGGAATTCGAGTTTTTTTTGAAAAAATAAATAAAAAAGTAGAGATTTTTCGAAATTATTAATTAGTTGAAAAATGACAAGATCGAGACCGAGACAATTTTTAAGGTTGTAAAAGTTAAGGTAAAGTATTTGAAGGTAAGTAAAGGTATTTTTTGTAGAGTAATATTATTGTAGTAATTATTCAGAAGGTGTTGGTCCACCACCTGCAGCCAATTTCCTTTCAAATATCTGTTTCTGAGTTTCTTTGCCTGGAATAAAAATTCAAAGTTTAAATTTAGGTGTATAGGTATATTTGAATGCATTCTGAATTCTGAATTATGATTTTATTAGAATGGTTTTTTAATTTGGAAACTTACCAAATCCTTCATCATAATTCCCCTTGACTTTGAATAATTGCTGTTTAGAAATTAAAAAAATAATTTTTTTACCGTTTTAAATACTTTGTAGGTATTAAGGTAGGGTATGTCATAATAGGGTAAAAGAGTTAAGATTCTAGACCTGAAAGGATTAATAAAGGCTCATAAGAATTTGGCTTTTCCAATCCAGTACACATACAAATGTTGTAGGTACTATTAGTTTCTTGTATTTAAAATTAGGCCTATCTATTATTGAATCTTGATTTCCTTTTTTGAAAATATTTGCAAAATTTTAGTATATTTGTAATTAAAATTACCTACTTACAATATTTAGTTACCATTTAATGGTAATGAAATGATCAATAGATAAGGGTAAAATGTTTTAAGAAATGATATCGAAATCAGTTTTTTCTAAGCATTTTCAAAATTTTACTAGGTAATGTAGTAAACCCATTAAAAGTTTTAGAATGATTTTGAACAATTAAATTAAAATTAGATATCTGACTGACCTTAAAATGTGGGATGCAGAATAGCTGACCATCTAAAATATTAACCAATTTATCAGAAAAATTCGAAATATATTGATCTAATGATAAAAAAGGCTTACGATTGGATGTAAATGTGTCCATTCTCAATTGACCTAATTAAAAAATACACATTAAAACATGGTTAAAATTCTCATAAACTATGCTTTAAAAATTTCTAAAATACAACAGTTTTTTTTGCAAAATCTCATATTTTCTCAAAAGTATCTACCACCTACTATTCTGTAATACAGATATACCGATAGGTATAATTATAGCAAAATATCTACAATTACAATCGATGGCATTAAATCCGAAAAAGAATTTGTTTATTGGCTATAGTACTTATGTAATTTGAGCAAATTCTTTGGCTCTAGTCCACAAGGTATAAATTTTTCAGTAATTAAAACATTAAAACCTCATTAGTACAATTAGTACCTAGTTAGAGATACCATATAAGAGATAACATTCATATCTTTTAAATGATAAATTATTTATTAGATCAAGTTCAAATTATACAATTTCTACTACTTTATATTACCTTTGCAGTGACTGCATCTAAAACAGGTTTTATGAAAAATTTTCCCCAAAGCCTCAACCTTCTCCATACCTGACAAAAAAAACATATAATTCATAAAATCCATAAAATTTTGGAAATTTTTAAAAACTCACAATAGACTGTTTTCTCGCACATTACACATTTATCGGACATCTTGGTAATTTGGTATATGAATAATGAATTTCACACTCTTTTACAGAATATATAGGTATGGCACTTTTTTATGGCAAAAATTGTACTACTTTTGAGGTAATGAACACAGTTTGATTGTATAACTTTTATTTTTTTGCAAATTTTGGACAAAATTTCGAATTCTACAGTATATTTTTATGCTTGTATAGAGCACATGTTGACCAACCCTATTATATAATTTGGTATGTTATACAGTGGGTTTTATATATGACATGAGATTTTTTGACTAGATTTGAATCTGGGGAAATAAATTACCTAGAAGAGCTCTACTTTATAAATAGAAGTTTTAGCTAAAAATAAATATTTAGCACAGAGACATACAAAGTTCCAAATATCCTGTAGAACTTTTAAAAAACTCAATCTACGGATATAACGTACACTTATTACTATTCAAATGTAAAAGATACTTTTGTCTCTTATAACTAGTACTACAATACTACTATATAGGGTATAGATGGATATAATTATAAAAACTAAAAAAATACAACAAATCTTTGTAAAATTTAGGATTAAACACGTACAAGATTTCAAGTCAAATCAAATTACAGATTATTAAAACAACACATACACACACCCTAGAAAAACCCAGACGAAAAATTAGTTTTAAAGTTAATTGCACATTACCTACTAGTACTAAAGTATAATAATTGCATTTAAAGTTATTCAAGTACTTTTAGTTTTTAACATAATAAATTAATATACATATTCTAATCTTATCTAGTAAACACTTGCAAAAATGAGTAGTTAGAAGTAGTTCCCCGAATACAGATATCAATAATTTGTGGTTTTTAATTTTTTATATAAATATAGTTAATCGAGTTTAGTTAATTTTTTATAGTTTTGCTTTTTTTATTTATTTGCCCCATTTAAGTATAAATATAATAGCCATATCAGCTTAATAGTAGTTGTAGTTTGAACAATAAATATATTTTTTGGCTTTGATTCAAAAAAAGTAAGTTTTTCAAAACTAATATTTTCGGTATAAGTTTATAAGTAGGGTACTTGTAGAAATAGATGGAAATCGATTTTTTAGCTCGTGTTTTACTTCAAAGAACTGTTTTAAATTCTATATAGCATATTTCAAGATCAGAATCTGGCTTGAAAACCCGGATTTCAAAGATTTTTTGAGGGGGATTTGCTTAAGGAAAGCTTTAAAAATTGTTAAAAATAGCAAATTTAGCTTATTATACAGCTTTAATTTAACAATTTTGAATATTTCAAACCTCTAGGTCAGCCTAAGCTCGTAAAAAATAGTCAAATATTTGACAAAAGCTAATTTTTTTCAACAAAGCCTGAGAATAGCCACCTAGCTATTACAAGTATCTAGTTCTTTATTTTTTAATAAATACCGATATTTTGGGCTAAATATTCTAAAGCCTAAAAAAGTAAAATTTTTGTCAGAGGCAAATTCTTTGAAGCAATCTATCAAATAAAGCAATTAAAATCTAAATTTTGGCTTTTTTTTACAAAATTTGGATAAGATTAAGACCAAAATGAAGTAATTCAGAGCTGAAATCAGTCTAATTTATTGGCTTTTTTGCCTTGAAATGAGAGCTTTCGAGATGGCTATAAGATTATACCATTTGGGATATTACTTATAGGATTATAGCTAATAATGTGTTTTTATAGGTTGAAAGCCGAGTCTGCACCAAAATCTCCCGATATTTGTCGAAAACCCCGAATTCGGTTTAAATCGGTCGAAATTACTACAAACCTTGGGTTTTTTCCGCGCATCTACAATCTACACTAGATACTATATACGAGTATATACTATATACTATAGTAAGGTTTTGAGAAAAAAGTTAAAATGGGTGAAAGTAAATGGGGAGTGTTGTATTAAAAATGATTGGGGAAAGTTTATATTTTTGACCAAGCAAGGTCAACTAATTTTAAATTTTTTGACTAATTACACCACCAAAAAATATTGACCCTTCAAAACCATGTGAAGTTCACCCTATAGTCATTAGCTAAGGTGGTCGAATAGTCATGATGAACTTGTTAAAGGGACTAGTAATGAATATCTTTAAGAAATTCATCAATTTCTGGCCAATTCGATCATTTATCCAGTGTTTTGTGGCCAATAATTTACATCAAAGAAATAATCTCTATGCTATACTATTCCCACTACTAATACTGGTCACAGTCTCCCTTGTCTTTTTTATGAATTTCTACTCATCTGAAGCTCATCTTCAGCAACAGCAGCAATTAAATTTGAAAAATCATCATCATCAACATCAAGGACATGATCATAGTGATAAATTTGCTGGTTTAGGTTTAGATGTAGATCATGTACTAGGAGTAGGTGGTAAAAATAATTTTGCTAAAGCACAAGCACAAGGTGGTGAGATTAATTATGGTGCTTTGAATTTGTTAAAAAGTCGAGAAAAGAGATTTATAGATCGGATTAATAATGATCATTCTCATGGTGGTGGGGATGATGGAGGAAAAAAGTTTTTAAATAGTCCGAGTCTTCAGTATGCTCAGCAGGGATTGGGTCAAGGACAATATCAAGCTAATATCAACAATAATAATAATTACAAAACCATATCGAAACAACAGTAAGTACCCTACATTTTTGCAATTTGAGTCCTTAATTCTGGGTTTTTTTAGAGGAAAAATTAAGACATTTCTAAAATTATTTCAAAAAAATTTAGGAAATGACTGAAGATGAATTTTTCCTAATTTTTTGATAAATTTTGAAAATGGGGCATTATCAAGATCATTTTAAAATTTCTATAAACCTCTGATAAAATTAAAATCCAAAATTTCGTTTTTGTGATATTTTGAGCCATGAGTATATTATTTTGATTTTGATAATTTTCTTTCTAAAATCTAGATTGGAAAATTGGGCAGCTAAATTTGGCGGTGCTCTATTTGGTAAGTTTGCATCTACTTACTTATAATTTAATTTCTTCAAAATTTTAGACCTTTTAAGAGTTGATATTTTGGCCTTTTTCAAATTTTAATTTGCATTTATAGAATTCGGCCGATCCGTCACAAAATACTCTGAACTTCAAGGGGTATGTGAATATTTAAGTGTAATTAGAGCCTGTTTATTGACCATTTTCTTGAATTTTGTAGAGATTTCAACAATCAAATGGAGGTGAAGTGAAGAAAATCGACCTGCCAGGTCTAGTTCGAGAATTTTCCAATGAATTTCATATGAACTTTAAGGAGAAAGTTGAATCTATCAAGGTACTAGACATTTCAATTTAATTAACCTAATAGATTAGATACCTAACCTACTTATATTATATGACTTATGTTTAGTATTATTCGTAGTAGTATTGACTATTGATTAGATTTTATGATTAGGCTTTTTATTGATTGTAGGTTTTAGGTTTGTACATACCATACTTATACTTATACTTACTCGTTTACGCTTAAGTATCTATCAGTATATTGGATAGGGTACTTAATATAATCCGAAAATACGAAAACTTTTAGTATTTTTGCAAATTTTTTGACTTGAACTTGAAATTTTAAGATAAATTATCATTTGAAGCTTCAAAATAGTCTTAAGTATCCGAAAATTATTACCAAACAAAACTTTTCAATCAAAATCTCTATCTCTATAATAAGTATAAGGTATATCTATTTCTAATCCATTTTGTATATTTTATAGAAAATAGCAAACTGGGTAGAGGAGAAAGCCCTTGAATTTCACGAAAGAAAATCAATGGGAAAGGTCAATTACTACCAGGCAGTACCACCAAATATCCATCAACACCATCCTGACACCGCACTCAATCATGGTGGTTATGTTGCAGATGTAGCGGCCGTCAAAAATAAATTAGGCGAAGAATCATCAGACAAGAAAAAGAAGAAAAAGAGCAGCAAAAAAGAAAAAAAATCAAAGAAAGTTGTTGAAGATGATGATGAACAGGCTGATGATCCAAATTTGATGGTAGCTGATGAAACTGATGATGAAGAAGGAGTTGCAGGTGATGAGGATTCGAGTTCTGATGACTCGAATGTCTATGAAAATGCAAAGAAAATTCCACAATTGAGTAAAGATTATATTTATGATCCGAGATTCCAAACCAAAATTAATGTCGGTAAGTATATCAGTACCCTACTTATAAAGATTCTTAAGTACCTACATTAAAATTTTTACTGAATACATACTCGTAGTACCAATACCTATAGCATAATAGTTATATTATTCATAGTATCTTTCTGTCCAGTCCTAATTTTAGATATAAATATTTAGGGAAAAGCTCAGTCCATGTTCCAACCCCGATCGATTACACCGAAATTAAAGTCCGTGAAGCTATCGAATGGAGTGCTGGACTCGATGAATTAATGAAAGCCAATTTCAGATCAAGTCCAACACTTTTGTGGCAATACTTTGGATCCAATACTGGGTTTTTAAGGCAATATCCAGGTACTTATATACTTAATTACCATGTAATCTGCTCAATTTTGGCAATAAATACTAATTGAAATAAATATTTAAGCATCTCGCTGGCCAAATGATAATTCGGAAAAATCTGACCCAGATTTGTACGATGCTCGAATGGTAATCAAGATCTAATTACATAAGGTTTCAAATTAATTCCTAATTATTTACTTTTCTTGGTTTAGCGGCCATGGTATGTGAATGCGGCCAATTCTCCTAAAAATATAATCATTCTTCACGATGTGTCTGGATCTATGACAGGTCATACATTATATAATACATCTAGATTATAATTGAAATTTTTTATAACTGTTCAAATTGAATACATATTTTCAAATTTCAATATTTATAGGTTTGAGAAGGGAAATCGCCAAGCACGTGGTCTACACTTTGCTGGATACTTTGACCGAGAATGACTTTGTAAATGTTATGAATTTCTCGGATGATTGTTGGGCTGTTGTACCATGCTGTAAGTCAAATTTCCTGAAATTTTTAAACCTTAATTAATTTTACATTGTTTAATAGTTGGAATGCGGCGACTAGTCCAGGTAATTTGAATCTGAATATAAAGATTTATAGGTACTAATGTTTTTTTTCCAGGCAAACTTGGAAAATATTCGTGAATTTAAAATCGCATTAGACCAAGATCGTACTGGTAAGAGTAAGACCAGATCCACTAACCCTTAACCCAAAACCAATGACAATACGTAATGACGCTAATCATCTATTCTCTTTCTAATTGTTCTATTTTTAAAGCTGGGATTGCTAATTTTTCATCAGCCCTAAATTCAGCCTTCGATACACTTCAAAGGGTATACATATAAATTACAAAAAATTCAATAATTATAATTTTTGTTTGTTTTAGAATTTCAATGAGGACGCTTCGGCAAATTGTAATCAAGCCATCATGCTCATGTAAGATTGCTAAAATTATGCCCTTGAGGGTACTTATTTAATGATTATTCTTGAAATCTGTAGAACTGACGGAAGTCCCTATTATTACGAAGAAATTTTCAAAATTCGACAGAATCCAATGCATCATGCTAGGGTCTTTACATATTTGATTGGAAGAGATCAGACTGATGTCAGGTACCTGCTCATTTTTCAAAAAAATCCTTTAAAAATGCTGACTTATTTATTATTTTTTAGGGAAATCAAATGGATGGCTTGTTCAAATTTAGGTTTGTTTTAATCAATTATTAATTTTAAGTATTTTATAGCGAACATATGTATAAATTAGGTACTTATTTATCTGTAGGTATCTGTAATTGATAAATTCAAGTTCAAAATTGATCAAATTTTTGACAGATTCTTATAAACAATTTGTAATTTACGATATAAAGTACAACTTGAATTTACTTTTTTAGGATACTATGTCCATGTAGCAACCCTTGGTGAAGTTCAAGAACAAGTTCTGAAATATATTCCAGTCATGGTAAGAAACTACAAAAATTTCAAATACCTACAAAATATTAAAAATATTATCCGAATGCTCAAATTTTTCAATTTTTTGGAAAAATAGTCAAGACCAATGGTCATGTATGCCGCTCATGTAAGCTAATAGATATATTTAAACATTCTTAACTCTAAAAAACCTGATTTCTGTCTCAATTTTCCAAGTAAATGTTAAATTGAGGTACAAACATGGGTTCTCAGAGCTGAATTTTATAAATGAAGTGATTCGAAATGCTCTTTTTATCTAGGACGTTCATTGGACTCCAGCCTATGCCGATATAGCAGTAAGATTTCCAAATATAAACTCAAAATACAAAAAAAAATCTTTATATAAATTTTTATTTTATTAATGAAAAATATTCAAAAAATGTCATATTATTTACTTTATGTAAAATTATTATAAAAGTTTGCAAAAACCACACGTCTGGACTATTGGAGATTTAAATTGAGACGGAGGACACGGACTAATAATAGAAAATTAGAAAATATAATTAATTACAAATCTAATCTCGAGTTCATTCTTAGCGAAATTGATGATTCTCAACTAAACAATAAAAATTCTAATACCAGTACTAGTAGAAATAGTCAAAAGATTTATCTGATTAATCCAGAGGTAAATCTCATTTTAAATTAGCATTTTTTTTTCAATATTTTTTTGAGATTGGATTTGAAAAGCCCCTTCAAAAAGCTTCAATTGAAATGGATTTTTTGATTAATTGTACTAAATCAGAGTTTTATTATTAACTTTAGATAACATTTGTAGAGCTAAACTTCTTTATAAGGTGCCAAAATGCTTAAATATCCTATTTTACAAGACTATGGACTTGTAAAGGAGTTTTACTTAATATTTTTTATGAGAGTGATTGACAAGTTTTTTCTATTTAAGTTTTGACGAAATGTTTTGAATATTTTTGACGTAACTATCTACAAAGACATAAAACTAACTCAATTTAATAACTAAATATACCTACATTTTATAAAACATAAATTATTTCAAGATACAAATTTTGATACCTTGTGTACAATAGGAAATAGTTCAAACAGATTGGCTTTGGGATGAGAGGCAAAGGCAGAGGCAGAGAAGGAGATCGGAAAGATATAAAGTAAGTCCTAAGATTCTTAATTTTGCTAATTAGGTCAATTTTTATGGACATTTAAGACTTCTTAGGATCTGCTTTAGACACAAAAATCTTCAAAATTTTATCAAAATTTGTTGATTAATATGCCCTTAAATACCTTAAGCCTAAGCTACGTACTCGTATGAGTATGTAGGTACATAATCAATATTTTGAATTGATTCTGAAATCTGGAATTTTCTTAAATTTTCTTAGTTCTTATAAATTCAACGAGTATTATGAATAATGACTTGTATAGAAATCAAAACATTTCTTAGCTTTTTAAATACTTCAATAAAACGCCATTTTTTCCATTTTTTTAGGAATTTCTTCGAAGACTTTACTTCAACAATTACAGCGAAGATGATGAAAGACCTCTAATTCAAGACGACGAAATGACACGAGAAAAAACCAACGAGATCAACACTGATTCAGAGCATGGTATGAAAAATCCAGTTGGTTCAGACTCGATTGAAAAGATTGAAGAATGGAAAAACCGAATACCAAATAATATTGGGAAGAGAAAAAGACGTCGTAGATCTTTCAAACGAAGTTTCAATGAATTTGGTCATGGTTCAGACCATGATCATCAGAATGATGTTGAGTCGGATATTTTTACAACAAATTCAAATACAATCAATGGTGAAGATTTAACTACAACTGGCGAGAAAAGTGAAAAGAATGAGATTGATGAAGATGCTGTTGAAGGGGATGCTGAAGGTGGTCCAAAGATCATCAAGAAAAAGATTATTTTGACAAGGAAAAAAGTCTCAACTTTTCTTGATACTGGACTTCTCACAGTTGATGAATATCAGTTGAGGAAAGAGCAGGCGAGGGTTGAGCGAATTCGAAGGGTAAAAATTTAGAAATTTTTTAATGAGATTTGCAAAATTCTAAGAGAAAAAATGGGTCAAAAAATGATAAAATATGGGCATTTTTACTTGTAAAATCCTAATCACATTCACTTTTATTTCACTTTGTAAAACATTTTTGAGGTTTTTCAATTTGAAATCCTAGTTTTTGCCCATTTGATTAATCTATTTTGCAAATATCATTAATCTTCAAAGCTATACAAATTGAAATGGAATATTTCAAGCAAATCAGTCGAAAAAGTTCAAATAATCATCCTGGGGTAAAAATTTTAAAATACATTTTACGGTATACATAATTCAGTACAAGCAGATATTTTTAATTATTATGATGGGTTATGGTTTGCTGTTTTTGGGTTTTTGATGCTGAAATCCCCTTTTTAGAATTATTTATCCTAGTTTTTTTGCATGGTTTTTATCAAAATTAACTCACACTTGACTGATTAAATCTGACTGAAAAAATTATTAAAATCTACTCAAAAACTTTCTCCTTTTTAAAACATGTTATTTGGATATTTGAAAATTTTTGAGATGAAATTTTGGTAAATATTTGGTATTTTATAAATCTATACTGTATAATGTGTAGGAAACTCGAACACGATGGGGCCCAGAAAGAATTTTTAGATTTATGATCAGCACTTCTTACCCTATATTTGATATGAGAAATTCAACTGGTCTTGGAAGTTCTGTAAGTTTATTTTTGTAATTTTTTTTTAAATCTTTGTAAAAATTAATTTCGAAATTTATTTTAAGGAACGAATTGCACACTTTCTTGGTGTGGCTGGAACTGATATTGATTTGAAGGATTTGAAAAAGCAATTGATGCCATTTAAACTCGGTAAGATTTGCAAAATTTTCCAAAAATTCGGAATTTAAGTACCCAATTTAGCTCTGAAAAGGTCGACTTTGGCTTTTTTTTAAACAAAATTCGGGGATCTAAGAGCTATAAGGTCATATATTGAGTTTGAAATCTAATCGGGTTTTAATGATAAGAAAAATTCTCAGAAAATGCTTAGATTTTTTTTTCTAAATTCTATCTTTCAGTACCATGCAATTCCCTGAAAATCCCGACTTAAATTTTTGTTTGCATTATTCTTGTCAATTTGAGACTTTCGGAAATATCAGGTTTGTCAGTATAATGGGTTAGAAATCTAATCTAGGTGTTATTCGTTTATTCTGACCTAAAATTGCTGATGGATTTGGCTTTAATTTTCAAGTAGAAGGATGTAAAATTGTGCCAAAGCCCAAGTTTTCAGAGCTAAATAAACCTACTGTAATGTACGAGTATAATGAAAATTATAATTTGATATTTAGGTGTAAATGGATACTCTTTTTTGGTCAATAACAATGGACATATTGTATTTCATCCTGGTAAGAATATTTCACTAAATTTTTCATTAGGTATGTATTCTAATGATTTTTTTTCATTATTTTAGATTGGAGACCTTTGGTATTTATATATTTAATTGGATTTAGGTTTTTTAAAAACTATATTTTGTGTTTTTTCTGTAGATTGAAGAGGATTACATCCTGAAGCCAAATTACAACACAGTTGACTTATCTGAAGTTGAAATTGTTGATGATTCTGAAGAGGAAAATGAAAATTCGGGTGGATCTCATGAAAATCGAGAATTTTTCAAAATCTACAATCGAAATCAGGACAATTTCAATACCTTGAGGAAATTGAATGGCAAAAATGGTGGAACTAATAATTATAGAAATAATTTGACATCAATCCTCGAGGTACTAACTAAACCTAAAATTTTCAAGTATCTTTTCAAAGATTTGAAGCTAATTTTTCTAAAAATTTGAAATTTAGATGAGACGAGAAATGATCGATCAAGAATCATCTTACAAGAACCTTCGAGTCAAAATTCATCGAGATGATTTTGTAAGAAATTTGACAATATTAACGAAATTGCAATTTAATTTTGTGGTTTTTTATAGAAACGTGTGGCACTACAGTCCAGAACCTATGAGTATAGAAAGATTGAGGGGACCCCTTATACTCTGGCCATTTCTATTGCAACAGGAACTTCATACAGATATCATGGAGAAATTGAAATTTACAGAGTTTGGAAAGATTCAAATGTAAGATTACCATGCCTATTACATTTTGGTTTTAATCATTTTACAATTTTGAAAATTTAGGTAAATGTAACCCGATTCTTTACTCATCCAAACTTCAATCGATTCTACAATCCATTTAATCAAATGAAAAATGTCAAATTGATGTCAAGGCCAAAATCAGGTTCGGTTAAAATGACTGGTCGATATCCAGGAAATCGAAATTGGAAGGTTAATCCAGATTGGACTTATTGTGAGATTGTCAAATTTGGAACACAAAGGGTAAGTTCAAATACAATTTATTTATAATTTAGTAGGTTCTTATATGATTTTGGCCATTTATTTAGGGACATTTGGATCCAGAAATGTTTCGAAATCGGAAGAGATGGAAGGAGGATTTGATCCTAGAATATCTGGAGAAAATTATGAGATCAGAAAGATCATGGGCTTGGAGGTACTCGTCTATTCAATTAAACTTAAAAATTTTCTATAATTCTTGATCTCGATAGATATCAACGACTATCAATATAATATGTCAAATTTTTTTAATATTTTACAAAAATTTAGACCCTTAAGTACCTATAAGTATCTTAATACTCGTATTTTATAAATAAATTCTAAAATTGTGTATTTTACTTGATTTTAGGAACACAAATGTCGGGATAAGTGTAGGTGGTCCTGGTTCAGGTGGAATGCTGAATGATCCACAATATGGTCCTGGAATGCAGAGCTATGAAGATATTTACAATTGTAAGTTTTACTCGATGAATTCAGCTGTAAAAATCACATCTTGACTCCACTTATAAAAATAAAAATCCAAAAAATTGCCCCAAAATTAGAAATTTGATTAAAACGAAAAAGATCAAAGATTTCAAAGAAAGGCTTAAATTTTGATTAAATCAAGAACTAAACCCGATATTTCAGAGCTTAAATAAAGTTTTTTTTAATTAAAATTTAGGCGATCGTGAGCTAATGCAATCCCTCGTATTTGATGCCAATATAACTCAAATCTTTGTTGGTGACGATGAATACGAGTCCTATGATGAGGATGCTGAAGATGCAAACCAATTCCATGGAAAATCCCCTGCCGAATCTTCCAGAAGGATCAAATACATTGACAAAAATGAATCGTAAGCTTACAAAATTACAAAAAATTGCAAAATTCTTACTAAATATAAATATTGGCACTTAACTTATTATGCACTAATCACATTTTTAATCACAATTTCTTCCTTTCTTTTCTTTCACTTTTTTACTTAATCAATTTTTTTCCACAAAAAAAGCTCATTAGCATTACTATTCACGTTGATATCAAGGTAATATCAACCAAAAATCACCAAATATAACTCTAACTTAGCACAATTAGCACAATTAAATCATGGTGTTTCAAATTTAATAACACTTTATTCATAACTTTTGCTCACATTTTGGGCGCTGCCGGATTTTTATTAATTTTCTAACTTACATTTAAAATTGCACTCATTTTTGGACGCTATCTTGGACAAATTTATTCAAACATTATTTTGAATTTATGCTAATTTAACGTTCTTTTACACAGTCAAATTATACAAATGTACGGAGCACTGGTAGCATTTGTGGCCACTCGATCAGGCCTGACCAGATGGATCCATATTTCAAATCTGACCAAAAGGAATCTGAAAGGACAGAATGGACACAGTCGGAATAAATACAAAAGGACTCGGCGTCACCCTGATGACATTGATGATCTCTACTTGAATGACTTTTTCCCAGCTGATGGTGAATACGAGAATGAGCAGGAGGAACATGAGAATTTCATGATGCTACTGTAAGAACTACTCATTTATTTTGGCCTTTTTTTAAGACATTTTTTAAATTTTGAAGGAATGAACAATTGGAGGATATAATTGGAACAAAAGCAACTGATGAAATCTGGTATAAACGTGCAGTCGGTTAGTAAATTCTGTAAAAATTGCAAAAGTGGAAAGGTTTTTTGACTAATTTTTGATTTTTTATGCAGAGAGATATGAAATTGACCCAGATTCGTAAGCTACATAATATAATACATGACACAATTTAAGAGTATTTTATTTTTTGAAATAGTTTCGTTTTTTCTGTGCCTTTTGATGCTGGGACGACTGTCGTCAGTCAAAATAATATTAAAAGAACAGATACACTTGTAAGTTTAAAAATCCTCAAAAAAGCCTATTTAAAAAAGCACTTACCTTATACAGAGGTTTATCCGTAGTCTAGAAGTTTTATTGAATGGTAATTTTCAATCTCAATCTAATATCTTGTGAAATTTTCAGGTAATGGCTACTAGAGCCATTTTTACAAAAGCTTCCAATTCAGGTAAGAATCTTACGATAAAATGATGATAAAATATGAAAATTTTATATAAATGCTTTTAATTAAAACACCATATGTGCTATATAGGTTCAATGCGAGGTCCACCAAATGTATCATTAAAACAAGCACCAGTTGGAGTAGTTGGGATCCTATTTAATCATTCAGTTTGGTCAGAAAGATTTACAGAAATAACTTCTACAGTAAGTTTTAAAAAAAGCTTATGTAAAATATTGATAATTTAATTTTGATTTTTTTTAGTGTATTGATGGAGCACAACTTCCATCAGGTCCAAAACCTCCTCAAAATATGCCGCATATGAACCCGAATTCGAATTTAAATTGTTCTCAAGTGAGAACTTGTGCTTCCGATGAATTCGATTGCTTCATTTTGGACGATAATGGATTTATTATGTAAGTTCAGTGTAAAATGCCATTTATTTTGGATTTTAATTACATTATTTTGGATTTTACAGGTATTCTGAAAGAGCTGAAGATACTGGACGGTTTTTTGGCGAAGTTGATGGAATGGTTATGGAAATGTTGGTCAATGCCGAGGTAATTTAATTTTTTTTTGAAAAATATTTTAACCCCTACAATTCTTTAAAAATTTTGAGAATATTTGAATGATTCTGGCTTTGAAAGTATCAAAATTTAGGAAAATTTAGAGAATTTTAGAGCATTTCTTGATATTATAAACTAATTTTATTTGTAGGTTTACAAAAGGATCAGTGTAATCGACTATCAAGGTGTTTGCCTACATCCCATAAATTCAAAAGGAAATGCAGCGAATTCTCTCGGACTTCCTGGAGAAAGAAATTATTTCAATCTAATAATTGGAAATACGGTAAATATGTAAAATACTTTCAAACACCTTTAATTAAACCTACATAATTTTGTCATAGGTTCTTGGCTATCTGTACGGGATGGGTTCATGGTTGATGAATAACATAATTTTATCAAAATTAGCTTCATTTATTCTTCATTTCGAGCTCGAGTCGGGACTTTTCCTCTTCTTTAATCTACTCTGGCCGATCTCAAGTGAATCCCTCAATGGGAAAAAGGACTCGATCAGAAGTGCCCTATACCACTGTAATTAAATGATTAATAATATTCAGTAGTAGAGTATGTAAATAATTAATTTCTAAATTATAGATGCAACAATTAATGATGTCAATCACAATTACAACGTAGACGAAGCCCACGACGAGCGGATCATCAACGATAACTTTGAATCAATTAAATATAAAAATGAGAAACCTTATGAACACTTTGATGACGATGAAGTAACAGTTGAGACAATAATTGATAACGATCAGCCTTCAGAGTCAAATCAAAGGTCAAAGGCGAGAAGATATCGACGAGACAAGAGATCTAAAAGTGAGAAAGGTCATGAGAAAGTCGAGTTTGATTTTATCATGGCTGATGATGAATTTGATGAATCTGAACATTTGATTGAAGAAGGTAGCGTTTCTGGTCAGTTTCTTTTTAGAAATGGTTTTTATGACTGGTTCTATTTTATGATATGGTTTTTAGGTGGTGGAGGAACTGGAATTAATTCATTGCCATTTATTGAAATTGCTGCTATGAATAAAACTAGGCTTAGGCCTTGTGATAAAGAATACAAACTTTACACCTATGGATCCCTTTATAATACCAGAAATTTCTCCTATAATGGTTTCCTCAAGAAATGCGGATACTCTGGTTGTAATGGGTAAGTTATTTTGATAAAATATGCATAGAAATTTTGGAATTAATTGAAATATTTTGTTGAATTTTGCAAATTTTTTTGAAAAGTCTCAAAATTTTGTGGATTTTTGCAATATTTTGTATAAAATTCTCTAACATAAGGCTCAAAACTTTGCAAAAAAAGCTTGATATCTATGCTCATTCCGAAATTTTTTGAGAATTGGTACAAACTTTGAAGTATCTAGATACTTATGAGTTTGTATTGGACTTTTACTAATTTTTTAATTTTTTTAATTTCCAGGCATTTCAATGTCCACTACATTGGCCATACAAACCTAATCCTGGTGGTGACAGACGGTCGATGTCGATGTCAATTGAATGCGACCTCAATCAAGCCAGTTGAAGTGAACTATGTGAATCGATTCCTCATCGGTAAGAATGGATTTGGACTAAATGTAAATGGCAAATTGAATGAAGATGATTTGGGTGAAACAAATGGCAAAATGTCAGAACATGGTGGAGATCTTGAGAATGATGGTGGTGGATCCGGTGGTTCTGGATTTGGCCCACCACCTGAAGAGAAAATGACAAATTACTATGAAGGTATAAAGCACATTTTATAAATTACGAATATATTTAAAAAATTTTTAATAATTTTTACAGATTGGTCTCACTTTTACGGTTCAGCAAATAAAAAGCACGGCGAGATTTCAGGTGAAATCAAAATGAATGGAGAAGCCTCAATCACGAGCCAAATTTGTCGACAACCCTTAACTCAATTATACCGGAAAAGACCTACAAATTCTCATCTAAAATCATCAAGTTCAGATGATCCAAGAGATCCAACAAATATTCATCCAAGTGGTGGAGGAATTAATGCTGAAAGATGTTATGCTTATAATCCAGAGGT
The DNA here is from genome assembly GCA_034699045.1 of Nanhermannia cf. coronata Gr-Ori-00579. NCBI lineage: Eukaryota > Metazoa > Arthropoda > Arachnida > Sarcoptiformes > Nanhermanniidae > Nanhermannia > Nanhermannia cf. coronata Gr-Ori-00579. The sequence continues at coordinate 20,722 of JAQIXA010001631.1, forward strand.
AAATTTAAAAAACCCAATCTTGAACTATCCAGATTTAAAAGAAATGTAGAAAATTGACAAATACAAATATCTTCTGGTTCTTGTCATAATATCCAATCAAAATATTTTGACAAAAATGGCAAATCTTATCAAGAAAAATACAAAAATGACAAAAATTTAGACTGCTTTATCTCTCTGAGATTTAAGAAATTCTTTTTAAATGCATTTATACGTAAATTTACACTAAATTTTGATAATTTTTGATAAAATGATCGAGATTCTTTGCAAAATTTTGATAATTTTTGACAAAATGGTCGAGTTTTTTTGCAAAATTTCGATAATTTTTGACAAAATGATCGAGATCCATTGCAAAAATTTGATAATTTTGATAAATATTTGATTGTTTTTTTTGCAATTTTTAGGAAAGTTATCTGAAAGAAGGTAAGTATTAGTATAAAATTTTTCAAAATTTTTAGAAAATATTCTAAAATTTATCCAAAAATTATCTATTTTTGCAGATTGTGGTGGAGCCAGTTCAGAACTAATGTCACTCAATTTCCAAATAATCTTGTCCATCATGATGTTACCAAAATTGATGCAATTTTTATTGACAAACAACTGATAGTCCAAGATTTCTTCACAAAAAAAACCTTATTTCTCTCAAAAAAATCGAAAATTCCCATTTTTTCACACACACATACATATTTCATATCTTCATATCTTAAATATTGTGATATTTTTTATGGATTGTTCTTGTTCAATTAAGTTAAGTTGTTTTTGAAAAAGTTTGACACTTTTTTTTTGTTACACAATTACCTATACTGTACTATAGATCTAGATTACATAATTTGTTGAATGTTATCCTCATTTTATTGTTATCCTTGTACTGAAATCAATCTTGTACATTTTTTCCAACCTTCCAAAATCCACACACAAAAAAACAAAACGTAAAAAAATGTATTTTTAAAAATGAAAAAAAAAACTCGACAAACTTTTCTTCAGAAAAAAAGACAAAAATTCCAACAAATTTTAAGAAAAACGATAACTAATAATTATTGTAAGTTATGTAAATACCTTTTAAAAATACTTGAGAGAAACCTTCAAAATAATCAAGCACTACAATAACTACCAGTTTTATAACTGGTAGTTATAAAACCTAGTTGAAATAATTGAAAAAAAATAGAGTTGAGTTCTATTACTTACTTACATAAAAAAAGGTTTACAATCCTTGTAGAAGAAAAATGATCGTATTTCTCCTTAAAATAATTAGATACCTAAAAATAGAGTTAATTAACTAATTAAAATTAATACAAAATCTTCCATTAATTAATGCTAATAACTAATTAATAAAGTTAATCACACACAACAAAAAGTTCATTAAATTGTTAAGATAAATTATTAAAACTTATTACATAATATGTATGTGCATCTACTACTACGAGTATATAATTGTATTGTATTTGAATGAAAAATTTTGTATTTAAAAATTTTTTTGTATTCAAAAAAATGTGCGTTATAATTTGGAAAATATGATGATCGATACAAAAAAAATTTTATTCTACTTACTTATGACTTAAATGTGTACTAAATGAGACAATAAATAAAGTTAAATTAAATGTTTTTAAAAAATACAAACCTAAGCTGCTTCAATTTCTGTCTATACATATTTCCTAAAACTAAAACTAAAACTATTCCTAAAACTTTTAATTCCAACATGTACCTACATATTACCCATAACAAAATAAAATATTATCTTTCTATTTACTTGCAAAATGGAAGCTTAAATCTGAATTTTTAGAATTCTCTAAATTTTGCATTATATTTACCTGATATTTAACACATCTAAAGCATTAAGGATCTTTTTGTTTAAAAAAATCGTAATTTATGACAAAAATTCCAGTAAGTACCGTATAGGCTATACGTATTGTGATTATTTTTTCAATAACAATGGGGAAAATGGTCGAATTTTTTAAATTTACTTTTCAATTTTGCTATTGAAATTGAATCCGGCATTGAAAATCCTGATTTTGACCCAATTTTCAGAGAAAAATATAAGTAAATTTGAGGAAAATATCGGGATTAATAATTTTAATACGACAAACTACCATACCAAACTACAAAGTTCAATTCAAAAGATATCTCCGAATTCTGGCCTTTACCATGTAAAACCTCGTATAAAGGCCCAAACCGAAGGTATCCTTTGAATATTACGAATAATACTAATTAGCAAAAATCTTTTAATTTCAAAAATCTCGATAAATTCAAATTTTGACTTGAATTTTCAAATTAAAAGCTATTCAATTAAATATTTGTATTTTTTATCGAAATATTTCATAATTACCAGCATAATAAGTTGTCTTATTTTCATAATCTTTTATTAGAATTTTTATTACTTTACTTACATACATACTTTATAATATATTTTATTTATAATAGA
>JAQIXA010001632.1:0-23134 GCA_034699045.1 Nanhermannia cf. coronata Gr-Ori-00579
ATATTACTAATAATACAAAGAATGGTAAGACAATTATAGAGAAATATGTATGGTTTATGCGAAAATTTAAAGCAAAGTGGACGTACCGTTTGAGGTTTAAAGCCACTTTAAGATATAAGTATTCTATATTATAAATTAATTGGATAAAAGTAATTAATAGTCTCTAGAATAGGAGTTACTTAGCTCTTCAAGTAGTTATCTTTCCTATAGTAAATATGTTAACAGTGTCTCCTATAATTACATATCTACCAAGAAATAGTATTCTATTAAGACCTAATTAAGATCTATAATACAAAATCTTCGATCTATATGTCAAAATTGGCAAAATACCATGTGTACCAAATATACACGTCGACGTTCCCGTCAAATAAAAAATACCTGCGTACACAAACTATAAAATAAAAATTAAGAATACTTTAAAAACAAAATATTTGGATGATACTGTTGTTATGTGTTCATGGCGGGATTCTGTTGGATTTTAATTTTAATAACTTAAATGTTATAAATAGTTAGTCAATTAAAATATATCAATATGACTAAAATAATTAAGGCAAAATAATTTGAATTTGAAAAGATTAAAGTTTTGAATGGCATAAAAATATGCGATTTTACAAAAATAAATAATTTTCTTCCTGAAAATTTCTCCCCCAAAAGTGAGCAGGGCTAATGAAATGCAAATTCCCCATAATGTGAATATAGGGATCATCCCTTCCATTTTCTGGGGCACAAATTCACTTGCAGAATTACTAGATTCTGGTTTTTTTCTGAACTTGTGATCAAGAAATTTTTCATATTGAACCCATAATTTTGTCTCATTTCGTAAAAATTTATTCCATTTTTGGATTAAACCAGCTTGAATAATGTATTTGAAGAGATTAGTATAGTATATATTACGTGGATTAAGAATCCATCCAGAAAATTCATTGAGAAATTCGAATTTTCCTGCATGAAAATTAAACTTTGGAAATTTTATTTTTGAAATTTTGGTCAGATATTTAGCATCAATGCTATCAATTATAAGGAAAGATTTTTTGCATGTTAAAAAATTTAATCTATTTCCCGACCATGACCATGTCGTCGTCGTCGTCGTTTTCCAGTCAGAATAATTATATTTTTTCCTGAGTATGTATAACTTGAATATACTCCAAATATAATCAGTCCATCCTATCGTATTATAGATAATTTTCTCAACTTTATTTTCCAAATATAAAATACAATCTTTAACTAATGTTAGTTGAATTTTGTTTATATCAATCGTTTTGTAATTAAAGGATATTTCTTCTTTAAATAATCGACTGTTATTCACCAAACATTCATTTTTTGATGTATAAATATCTGAAATTTTGTTTAAAATTTTAGTTTTTCCCTCGGATGACTCAAATAAAGAATTGATTGAATAAAGAAAATTTGATAATTGATCTAATTCAGTTAAAAATACCTCATAATTATATTCATTTTTCATAAGTTCGTTCAAAATTTCCGGAAAAATGGGCTTTCTCGCATAAATTAGCGTCGAAGTGACAAAACTTTTGTATCCATTGACAATAACAACTCCTACACCCAAAATCCATAGACTAAATAGTCCACAAAGTAGCCATTTTCTTTTTTTGCTAAAATTTTGAATTTCAGCCCCTTGTTCAAGAATAGGGGCTATAATTATTAGCAGGACAGAACTTAATTTTCCTTCTTTTTTCATATCATTTAATGCAAAATAATAAACTAATGTTAACAGAATGACTGTAAGAATTGTTCCAATCCAAGTCCAAAAATCTGATGGTGAAATTAAACCTTTCATGAAATTACCTTCATCTCTTTCATAATCTAAAGGTGAGCAAGTGATAAAATTAAATGCAGAATTTTCATAGGGTATGAACTCAAATTCTGCTTTGTTTAAATGCTTTTTCATTAACTGGCTAGATTGTAAAAGCATGTCTTTTGTAAAAGATAAAGAAAATTCATAATAATTTTCTTCATAATTTTCCTCATCATAATGAAAACTTTTATTCAAATTCGAATATATTGACCTTAAGACGTGATCTATGAGAGTATATTGATGCAAGTCAACATACTTTGAAAAATTCCAAATTCTTTGAATCTCCCGTGGTTTGCCAAAAGAAGTTGCATCATATTTAATGATATTTTGATAAGAATTTTGAAATATTTTGTTTTTTTCGCGAAAATTATCAATTTGAGAAAATATTATGACAAAGGCTTTTTTATTTGAAAGACAGGTAAAACACACAGCATTAACTGAGACTATTTTAGCGTATTGTGTTCTTGGAAAAAGTACATGAAACATGTACCCTGTCAAATTGGCTAAAATTTGGGACAGTGACAGATTTCAAGATACTGGAATTCTATTGGCTCAAAAAAAATCATCCTAGTCCAAGCTAATGTGTTGCCAAATATCAACAAAGAGACTTTTCAAATAAATGTACCATTTTTTTATGATGTCTTAATACAGAAAATAATTTTCACCACTGAAACCAGTTAGTCTATGTATTTTAGAATTTTTCTAATATTTAAAAGTAAAAATCAAAAATTTTGAAAATTCTAAAAATCCCAATATTCTCATAAATTAATTAACATTTTATGCTGCTTTAAGTGGCGAAAATTTCTATGCCTTAATGTTAGACTTAAGGCGGCCTTAAAAATGAGATACGTTTAGTTGAAAAATACTCAAATTTGTTGAAATTTTGCAAAATATTAGCGTATGAATTTGTAAGATGATTTTTTTAACCCAATAGAAAGGTAAACAGTTTCCTGAGATATGTCAAATTTTTTAGCCAATTTGCCAGGGTACATTTGCCACATATAACCTGTGCCATGTTCTTTGATAAAAAACAAAAAAAATTAAGAAACTTGGTGGTTCATAATGATTATAATCGATCATATTCTCTCTTTCATTTTTGGTAAAAAAATAAATTTCGTTTTTTGAATAATAATTCCTTGAACTGTGGTACGCATTCAAATGAACAGAAAGATCAAAACTGTGAGATAAATCTATTTTCCATATTGCCCTACAAAATGAGCTCCATCTGACATTTATAAGTGAGGTTAAATTTTTGACACTTTGTGGTGGTTTGATGTAATAATAACCATAATTCACATAAGGAATGCCAATATCCCAATAATTTAGTGCCGTGTATAACTCGATTGATACTAAAAGATCAAGTTTACAATTTTCAAAATTTTCTGAAAATTTGTTCAAATTTTTAAAGATAAATGTAATATCCAAATCAGTTGATATGAACATTAAGAAATTAAATATAAAACATAAAATTATAAATAGCTTTACTATTAAATCCATTATGGAGAAAAGAATTATAATTTTTTAACAGCAAATTTTTAAAAAATTATTCTTATTGTATTCAATAATTTTATAGGATCAAGTCCCTAGTTTGTAGATAAATTAAAGAAAATTAATGTAATTTTTGTTAAGACTTTTTGAAAGTTAATTTAACATGTTTCAATTAATAATGTAAATTGATTTCACATACAAAAATCACTTAACTCAATTAGAAATAATATTTAAAAATTCATGTAAAATTAATATACATAATTATAACAATTTTTTTTGATCAAATTTTGTGGGATATATTGAAAATTAGTGATCTTATGAGTCAAATTAAATGATATTTCCTACTAATATAATGCATTTAAAATACACAAAACTATATCCGGATTAAAGAGACTTAAATTCGAAATTGTAAGGGAAAATATTTTAAGAAAATACATTTAGTTTAAATTAGGTAACTCACAAATAAAACCAAATATCCAAAAAAAGCTAAAAATGTTTATTTTGATGGTAAATATACAACATTATTGGACTTTCCAAGTAAGTGGAACAAATTTTGAGTCCTGACCCTAATCATTCAATAGATATAACTAGATTAAAACAACGCCCGATCTATTCACTTATTGAGAGTGAAGTATGAAAAATATAGTTCTAAAATACTTTATAACTACATGTTAACCTAAATTAAAAAGCAATTAATTAATAAAAAAGGAATACACGCCCCACCCCATTGACGCAAATTAAATGGAAATCCAATTAGGTAAAGTCAACCAAAAATCATATAAATTTAATCAAACGCCTTCGAGTAGCTAACTCTGGGTATCTATACCCAGATTAATCTATACTAATCTATACTATAGGTATCTATACTAATTTTTCATAGAGGGTTAGCAATTTATTTGATTAAAATTAAAAAAACTTAAAACATGTATGTATTTTACTAATTTACTATAGGCTTTAATCAACTCAATAGAAGTTGATAATTAATTGCGTGAGCAATACCATTAAATATTGTTTTATCAAATAAAAAATTTGTCGTTTATGAGGAGACACGGTGCGGTTCCGGAGACAAGCATACATACAAAGTGCAAGCAAAGTTTCCGTCTTGAGTATGGCCAGCATCGGATCATTGATGTCTTAAGAAAAATGGTAGAGAAATTTTTTATAGTGAATGCTTGTTTCAAGAGTAAGTTTTTTATTTTTCGTTTTTAGATTACTTTTATGTTCATAAATATATACTGCTAGTAGTGTGATCTAATTCCATTCATATACTTGGTAGTAAGTGTCTAATTTACTTTGTTTTTTATATTTTAGCCAGCCACATTACCCTGTGGTCACAGTTTTTGTGGCCATTGCCTTGATGAATGGATTACAGACAAAAAACTGAACAATATGGAGACCATGGAGGTGGTGAGTTTCTGTAACAACTATACAACTCTTGATATTGTTCCAAACAAAATTATTGAAAACTTTTTGGATATTTTTGATCAAAAAATTACTGCTTGCATAAAATTAAGTTGAAAAAAAAATTCAATTTTCGTAGGTATACATAGATTCATAAAGTATGTAGGTAGTTAGGTACATGTATGTATCTATGTATATGTATACTATATACATTAGTAAGCAGTAATAAGAAATTTTTTATGGTAGGTAAGCACTAGAGACTAGTATTTTATTCTTTGTATATTGGTAGCATTAGTAGCAGATAAGTAGAACTCCGCTATCAAAATATTTATCACCCAGCACCACCCTATGCATATGAAATACATTATTTGCTATATATCTTGAAAAGTATAGGTAATACTGACTGATAAATCCTTTGATTTCGGAAGTTATAGAAACAAATATGTTGTGTACAATTTCATTTGCAAGCATGTAAATAAATAAAATACTTTTAAGAATTTGATGAAATTGCTTAAATTTCAAATTTTGAAAAATTCATTATCTCATTAATTGTAAGAAACTTAAGCAAGTCTAATTATTTCAATTATATTTCATTGCATCTAAGATGAATTTTGGGATTATTTTACTCATTATTTTTTACTGGTTAATTGTAATTATTTATTTCATATTCATATCACGAATACATATAGAATCGTTGTAAAATATTACCCTACTGTTATACCTACTTACACAACAATTTCTACCTATTCTACAGATATACCTAATTATCCTAACTATTTTGATTATGAATCTAGTGATTTACCTAATAATCCTACAACTATTTCAAATTATACTTTAATTAAAGTTTTATTCATAGTATTTCTCAATATTTTCAAAAAAGTACATTTTAATTTAAATAATATTTATACTTATATACTAACATATATAATATAATACATAATTTTAAAACTAATACATATCTAGATCAAATTTATACATACAATATATTAAGTACATAATAAGAATATAAAAAAGAAATTATTTATTTAAAATTACATAAATATTTGATTCATTTTTATGATAAAACATTATTTAATATTCAAGTAAAAATATAAAATCTATATTTAAAGCATTTTTATAATAATAGTGAATTTAAAATTCCCGTAGAAAGTAAATAATGTCAGTCTTTTAATAGTTATAAATTTAAATTTTACTCTTTATCAGTTTACTGTAAAATCAAGTGGTGCCATAGTAGTCTTGATTTGACCTGGGATTTCATTGCTTTCTTTAACTTCTGTTATTTCTTTCTTTTTTGAAGATGGCTAAGACATTTTCGGGCGTGAAGGCTGGAGGAGCGTCATTCTTTTTGCGTTCACCTATAATTTATAATAAATATATTACAATTCCAACTAAAACACGGATTTTTTCTAACTCTTCTAGCCCATAGTCTTATGAAAGGTCATTTTGAGGGTCAAATTTTATTTTTATTCGAAAATTTTATCTAAATTTTTTTCTAAAATGACACAAACTTAACTTTTCTAGCCAATAGTCTTATGAAAGGTCATTTTGAGGGTCAAATTTTATTTTTATTCGAAAATTTTATCTTAACTTAATTTAAGTAAAACAAAAATATAACATATTTGCTGGATGAAGTAGTCATAGACTCAGCTCCAGTTGCATTTTTTCTGTGGTTTGTCATTTCCATCTGTAATACCAAATCAAATTTGTGTTTAAATTTTTATAAGCAACTTAATTTTAAATTATACCGGTTTATAATAGTAAATTTGTTTGTCTCTATGCATCGTAATTGATATTTTTAAATTATATTATATTTATATTATTCCTTCAAGTCCTTTAATATTTTATTTTGGAATGGTCTTGTACTAAGTAGGGTATTTTTGTTATCAAGTTCAAATTCGCAAAAAGTAAATCAACTTAATATTTAGTCAAAATTTACTTTTAGAATGATATAATGGCTCTGATTTAATCTCAATCCCCCTCAATTTTGGTTAAATTTAACCCTTTATTTAGCGTTCAACTGTATGAAATTAAACTTTTAATTTTTTTAAAAAAATCTAACCTAAATTAATCTAGAAAATTTTTGGATTAAATTACACATATAATATAGTGTTATTTTCAGTCAAAATAAGATCTAAAACTAAATTAAACAATTTTGGGTTAATTTCGACTTATAGTTTAGTATACACCTACCTGTTTTCGCGCGAAATCAGGCGAACGAAACGAAAATTTTCATTTCGCCCCCTTTTCGCTTGACATCGTACACACTTAGAAATTTTCGCGAGTGAAAATTTTCGCTCGAGTGAAAAATACCTTTTTTTTCGCTGACCGTGCGCGAAATCGGACCCCCTTCTTTTCGCTCCGAACGAAGCGAAAAGTTTTAAGAAAACTTGATAACTTGAGAACTACTGGACCGATCTTAACCAAACTTGGCATGAAGGACCACCTTAGGGTCACAATGTGCCATTTCGATAAATTTTTTAGATTGCCCCACCCCTTAGGGTTCAGGGGACCCTTTAAGGTGTCCTCATACTAATCAAATGGGGAAAAATCAAATGAGGTTTAAGCGGTATCCATCTAATTTCAACTCATAAAGCTACACAGTATAGTGAATAATTACAAAGCAGGCAATTTTCGGTTTTAATAATTTATGAGCAGATGGTTGTTTAAATGTTCATAATAATATTCAAGTTATTAATTAAACATTATTACCAACAAGGACAACCAAATGGTTTAGATTTTCTAAAATTATGCTTTTTGTGAATTAATATCATTATGCTTTACGCTTTCAAAAGCTCACTTAAAAAACAATAAAAAATAAGTCGAATTTTAATAGGTAAGTTGATAGAAATACAATTTCAAAATAAGATAAGTTGGTAAAAAAAGCATTAGTAAGGAGTGGTCCAGTAGGCAGGTGGTAGTATAGAGCTCGAAAAGCTCTATCAAAATATATATAGTATATATGAACATAAATGGATCATCCAAAATACAACAAAATTCAAATTTTTAATGATTTTTTTCAAATTTTCCCGCCTTTCAGGTGTGGAAAAAATCTAAAGTATTTTAAAATTTCTGAATTGAGGTGCATTTTATATGTGTTTCAAATTCGGTTTGCCCATAAACTTGCAGACAGACATGACGAACGAATTTCCTTTTTTCCCAATTTCATTGGGTTCATGAGCATAATTATGGTATTTTTATTGTTCAAAAATTATTGAATTTAATAAATTTACGTAATTAACCACAATTATTCATTTGTTAATGAAAAAAATGTATTTTTATTAGACAAATCTATATAAATACATTGATGCAATAAAACAAGACACTATATTTCCCATTTTTCCATCACTAATATAAATTTTTTAAATTAAATGATTGTCTTTTGATTTTATAATAATGAATAGAATTTGTCACATATTGGTTTTAATATTTCTACAATTCCTAATTTCAAACACTGTCTTCTCATTTCCGACTCAAAATGGTAGATATATTTTTTCAAAAATTTTTTAAAATTAATTAATTAATTTTAAAAGAATATAAAGGACTTGCCTGGGTTGATGCAGATGTTAAGTTAAGTAACAATTCAGAGGGGAAAAATTTCTGGGCTAATAAGCCAAGCGCTAAATGGCCTAGAGGTCAGGTCCCTTATGTAATCAGCTCAGAGTATACCTCAAACGAAAGGTCGATTATCAGACAAGCTATGAGCGAATGGGAAAGAAAAACTTGTATTCGATTTGTACAACGAAATCGGCAAGCTGATTATGTGGAAATTACACCAAGAGATGGAAGAGAGTCTTATTGTATGGTCAGATATAAATATTATAGAATTTTTTAAGTTAACGGTCCCATGAACCTAAAGTATAAATTCTGCTACATGTTATTAAATGGCCTTTTTAGGCGGAATTTGATAAAAGAAATATCTTTAAGTACTCCACGTAGAGACTTGAAACTTTTTTTTTATTATATTCGTAGACACATTTTACATGGAAATGCTAAATTAAAGTTTGATAAAAATTTAGGAACGAAGTAAATAAAAGGAAAAAAATATACGCAATGATTTTTAAAAGTACTTAACATTTGAAAATTAAAAAGGATTCTATAGAATTTCCGTGTTAAATGTGTCTACGGATATAAAAAGTTTTAAGTCTCTACGTGAAGAGATATCTCCGTTCTACGTCCACCCAAAGAGGTCCTTTGATAACATGTGACAGAATTTAGACTTTAGGTACATTGGGCATTGATCTTTAAATAAATTATTTTGCTATTTAAAAAGGTTATTCTTATGTGGGAAGGAATGGAGGAAGGCAAATTATGAAAATGTTTGGAGAATGTATAAGGCATGCTGCCATGATCCATGAATTAGGCCATGTTATTGGTAATTTAACACTTTAAAAGTTAAATTTTCTCAAAAACTATAATTAATTACCTATGTATTCATTTAGGTTATTAGTTATAATGTTAATGATGAGTATTTACTATATTTTTAAAGGTTTCAATCATGAGCATCAACGTCCAGACAGAGATGATTTTATTACAGTGCATCTTGAAAATGTCGAAAAAGGTTAATAAATATTTTTTAAATGCCCATTAATCTACATATATTTAGAGCCAAACTTTATTATACACCATTTTTTATAATTATAAAAAAATATTAAATTGAAGTTTAGATTGGAACCAAAATCTATATTTATTAGGAAAAGTTGTAGAATTTGGTTATAATTTAGTGGGTTACATATACATTATTATTTATGTAAAATTATATTAAATTAAAATTGAAGTTTAGATTGAAAAAAACCAAATTGTACGAAAATCTATATTTAGGAAAAGTTGTAGAATTTGGTTATATTTTTCTTGTTTACAGAGTATCATTTTGCGTTCGATAAATTTACAACAAGACAAGTGGATAATATGGGGACTAAATTTGACTATAAGAGTGTGATGCACTATCCCTATTACGCCTTTTCGAGAACAAGGGACACTCGGAAGCCTTCAATGACAGATAAATCTGGCTCAATTGAGCCCATCAGGAGAGAAGCCCAACAACTGAGCGACATTGACATTCAAAAGACCAAACTCTACTACAATAACTGTTCATAAAATGATTCACCTAAATACATTAGTATATTTTATTTCTAAATATTTGATGTGAATCTTATTGTCCATGGCCATTTTAAAAAATGTCTAATAAATAATACATTTTTCCTTATTTTAAAGCCTATTAATTGGGGTTGATTATCAGGGAGATTATCAAATATAAAAACATCAAACATAATTAAAAATGAACTTTTCGCGAATGTTCTTACGCTTTGTACCTTCAATTCAGTCATCTGTTAATATTTTTTAAGCATAAAAAGGTAAACTAAAAAATAATTTGGGAATTTTATGAAATTTTGAAAATAAATGGTGGACTTAACATGTAAAAATTTTGAGATTGAGAACTTGAGGGGATTTTAAGATTTTGAATAAAGATGAATTGCATTTTGTTTACGAAAAATAAAATGATATTTGAGATCTTTGTTGCCCATTTTTTGAGAATTTTTGAGATAATTGAGAAGCATCTGATTACGAGTACTAGTTCTCCGATTGAAGTTACATAATAGAACATTTTAATAAATGTACCCATAATATAATTAATTTTTACACGAATAAAATAATTTAGGTGTCTAAACACATATGTATAAATATATTTAAAAATTTTTGTATTTTGTTTTGAAAAAAATATTAAGTTTTAGAGATATTTTTAACTTTGGAATTGATTCGATCGAATTGCGAATTAAAAATTCGTTTAATTCGAAAACTCGAATTGAAAATCTAATCAATTTGATTCAAAATACAGTCGAATTCGAATGGCAGGTCTATTGATCATTAGATTATTGAACTTTTTAGCTTGAAATTGATGGCTTATAAATATAAAGTGCCATAATTGAATTGTGATAAAAATTCAAGTATAGAAAATAAGAGAAATTTTGCTTGGAATCAAGTACTAAGGAGGATTTTATCACTAGAATCAGCCTAAAATAAAAAAATAAAAAGAAATACTCATTAGTTATAAAATCCACTAATAAAGGGTATGGTTTTCAAAAGCCGAAAGGTGGCGTAAATTTTTGAGTGAATTGCAAATTAAAGTAATGTAAATATATACTGTATAATGAACACGTTTACTTTTTCAAAAAATTCGAAATTTATCCGAGTTTAGACTTTAGATTTTTTAAGATTTCTTTCCATTTCTTTTTTTAATTAGAATTCTTATTCTAATTAATTTGCATTTTCTAAAAGTCTATTCTACGAGGTACTATCGATTTATGGGACTTTTACTATAAAAATTTTAAATAAATGATCTATTTGACCATATATAACCAGTTTTTTAATTATCGTCCTAAGTAGCTTTAAAAAAAGCTAAATTTTTAAAAAATTTTTTGCTTATCTTTTTTACTCTTATTTACATTGTACCTGACTTTTTATCAACATCCGAAATATACGGTAGTGTGTAACATGTCTCTACGGATTTAATTAAAAAAGTTTCAAGTCTCTACGTGGAGTAAGAGATGTTTAGCATCTCCTTCGAGCCAAAAAGGCCATTTGATAACTAGTCGCAGAATTTATATGGCCGACAAGCCTTAATACACCTATTTGGATCTTTGAATTTTTTAGATAAATTTAGAGGGTTATAAAAGATAAATTAACGTTAGGTTAGATGAACTGATATAAATGTATATAAAAAAGCTTCAATTTAGAAATCTTGTTGTTACAAAAAAAAACTCTTCAAATTGTCATATTGCAATGAAATGCATCCTGAAACTTGTTGTAACGCATAATTTTGGCAAAATCTTTAACGTGACCAGCCAATGTTTCATTCTTGATTCCTTGCCCGATACAGTAGTTCTAAAATTTAAAAACAAAAATAACATTATAAATTCTATATATAAACATGTATCATAATATTAATGTTTTAAAACTAAAAATTTAGGATTTCTAGTAGTGCCCAATAGAAAAATTTTCTAGACAGTTGCTGGTATCGTTAAATACGGTATAAACTTTTGATATGAAATTTTTATGACTTAATTAATATGTTAGGTTCATCTAAAGGTATAATTTTGGTAAAGTGGATTTTAAAAATATGCCTTTTTACTAAAAGTATAATATAAACTTACTAGTTTGGAATAATTTGAAAATTTAAAAAAAAACCCTTACCTGTGCAACTGTTATAAAGAAAATCTCATCTTGGTAGTACATTTGATTGTGTAGAACAAGTGCCTTATATACTAGTTACTATTAAAATAAAAATCTAATACTGTTTACCATGCAAATTTTAAGAAATTATCTCTTATAGACAGCTAAATTTGGTCACGGATAATTGATTCAAATTTTGTAAAATTTATTATAATAAGTATAATAAGATATATCTGAATGAAAGAATGATAATTTAGAAACCATTTTTTTAAAACATTTGTACTTGATAATTTCCTTTGATCTATCTAAATTTATTAATAACTTGAAATTTTATTTAGTACATAAAATATAATTTAAATAAATGAACTAACGTAATAAAATTCAACATAATTTATTAAGATTTGAATTTGAAAAACAATAAATCATATTATGATTATGATAATTCATATTATATGATTAAACTATTAATAAAACATAATAAAATTATTTTAAATTAATATAGGATTTTGCATAGTAAGGATTATCCTTACTGTAGATATTTTCAAATTGGACAATACTAATATAGACAATCTTAAGATTTTAATTTAATTAATGCATATATACCAACAAATACATACACACATTAATTATTTAATGTTATTTAAAGTAATTAATATATAATCTCGATTTAGTTTCAAATTAGTTTTTATTTTAAAAGTTAAGTTTCTAACTCTCACGATTAAAATGAATTTTAAGTTTAGACAAATATCTAAACAATAATATTTATAAATATAAATGGTATCTTAGATATACACGAGATATTTAATTAATTATACAAGTACTATCCAGTTTATCTAGATTGATAAGGAAGTATTATGATTTATTAAGGAAAATACCGGTGAAAAAGTATATATATGAAAATGTTTTATAAAACGTATATTAATGAAAATTATACTGTATTATTGTAATAACATGCATGGACGAACATAGGGATATATATATGATTGTAATAAAATTTTATATGAAGATTTTTATATGATTTATGAATGATTTTTATCTAAATATATGATTTTTTCTTAATAAGAAAGTTATCAAGTAATCCCTATTATTAATGGCGCCTATACACAATACAAAATAGTAAATTTTTATAATGAACACATAAAATGATGAACTTAAATGTTAAGGTATACCTTGTGTTATATTAAATTATTACTTTGTGAAGCAAATTGATTAAAATTATTATTAAAAATGATGTGGCTTTCATCGGGTAATAAAAAAGGTTCATTCAAGTAAATTTATGGTGAAATAATTGATTAATAACTCTATGAGTTAAGAGTATATTATATTTTGCCTTGATTTAATAATTCCCTTTTTATGGTGCGGATCATACCTGGTCAGCTGAGCGAAAAACTGAAGGTCAAAAATGAATTTTGATTTTAATGTAAAATATGGTTAAATCGAATATGAGAATTCCGAATCCGACATCTTTTTTACCGAAAATTGATTTTAATCAAATGGCCTTTTTGGGTGGACGTTTTTCCTAAAATTTTTTTATTATGTCCGTAGACACATTTTACACGGAGATATGCAATTAAAATTTTGATTAAAATTCAGGTACGATGTAAAAAAAGAGAGAAGCAAAAGTTTTTTTAAGTAATTAGGACTTGATAATTAAAAAAATGTTACTAAATTTCCGTGTAAAATGTGTCTACGGACATAATAAAAAAAGTTTTAAGTATCTATGTGGAGTACGGAGATTTGTTTGACCGAAGTCAAGCCAAAAAGGCCATTTGATTCCATGTGGCAGAATTTAGACTTTAGGTGTCTATACAAACCCCCTTAATTGTCACCTTTTTTTTAGCTCAAAGTAAGGTGTTTGCCCGAATGTTTGAGGATGATCTGGATCTGACTGAAAAACAGAGAAATTTAAAATCGGATTTTAAATTTTGAGCCAGAAGTTGTACAAGTATTTTTGAATTATTTGCAAAATGTGTCTGTCCCATGGGATATCGAGGTTGATTTGATAGAAAAGGAACTCTTTATGATGTCGACCAAGTACGAGATTAATGACCTCTAATCCCTACTCTGCCAAAGTCAACAAATCACACTTGAGAATGCTATTGAGATAATGAGAATGTTATTTGTAAAAAATAAATATTTTTTAGTGACTATTTACAAACTAGTAATTAAGGCCCAAAATTCTTTTGGGCTGTTAATTTGATCTTAAAAAAGGTCAAAAAGTATATAAATATGAAAAAAAAACACAAAAAATTGCAAAAATAATTCGATTCCAGCAGTATTCGAACCCGCGTCACCCCGCGTCAACAGAAAGAACGTAGTATAAGGCAGCGCCTTAACCATTGCGCCAAGCAATCAAGCGAAGTGAGAAGTAGAATAAGAAAAAAACTATTAGTAGCTTAGAAATTGAAAAGAGAAAGGGAATTTTTGAACTAAAGATGTTGATATATCTCTACTACATATACATAGTAGGATAGAGTCTACATACATAGTAGTAAGATAGAGTCGAGCTGGCATCAATATAATAGCCTTTTACTTTTAAGAAGGTAAATGTAAAATTCTGAGCGTGACACTTACTTAGAGACTTTGCTGAATATTGAATGGGATTATATTTTATCTCTTTATTGTATTTATTATAGGCCGGATTGTCAAACGAGTTTGAGATAAATTGGTCAATTGAGGCTCCTCTAACTCACCTTATGGATTTACTTGGATCAAGTTTAATTATTTACAAAGAGTTTGAATCTCACACCCTCCCCAAATACACATGGTAAGTTATTATTTAATAGATATAAATTATGAATGTTTGTGAAAAGTTAATAAATTTTAAATTTATACGAAATGAACCTCTATTTTACTTTTAAAGGGGATGGCCTATTTAAATCCTGTGACATGTTATCAAATGGCCTTTTTTAGGCGATTTCGGTCGAAGAATTTTCATTAAGTACATTAAGAGACTTGAAACTTTTTTTACTATATCAGTGGACACATTTTACACGGAAATGCGCAATTAATATTTTGATAAAAATAGGTTATGTAATAAAAAGCAAAAAAAATTTTTTTTAAGTATTTAGGACTTGATAATTAAAATTGATTATAGCATTTCTGTTCAAAATGTGTTTACGGACATAATAAAAAAAGTTTCAAGTCTCTACGTGGAGTACTTCTTTCTATAAAAATTCTTCTAGAAAATTCTAAGAAAAGTCTACATAAAAAGGCAATTTGATAACATGTCGCAGGATTTAAATGGGGGACCAAACTTGTAAGCAGCCTGTAAAATTATTCTGTTTTTATTCAATTAATTAGGGGAATAAGATTTGATCAAGTAGATTATGGTGTTCATATGAATACCATTTTGAACCAAATGATATAAGAGAGACCCATTTAAAAGAAACTATTTTTTGTATTTTAAGATAAATTCCATGGTTGTGGCTTCCAAGTCGAATGAATTGTACATTTGTCCCAGTTTGAGCATCTATAATTATAATAAGAAAATTGTTATCAAAGAAGAGTTCTATTAACTATAACTATATACACAAGCCTCAGGTCCTTTCTTTATTATTATTATTATTATTATTGATTTATTCAATTCTTGACGAGCATAGTTAGCCCATAGAATAGTAACTAATTTATACATAAATGTTTGCAAGAGTATTTTGATTATAAATAATAAATATTAATTAAGTTGCTTACTTTCTAAATATTCTATTCTTTTAGTGGATTCGGTTACAAAATTATATATTGATTTGAGCAAGTTTAGATCATTAGAATCGAACACAATCATATAGTTATTACTATCATAATTCTTGATGTTATAGCTAATTAAATGCATATCTCTTTATGAGCCCTACATTGAAAAATGAAATGATAAAAACTGTTGTACTCGTACATATTACAATGATTACATATATCTTTGTTGTCAAAAAAGTATATTTTCCTGTCAATATATAAAGTATTTATGTTAATTCTTAATTGGCTTATCACTTTTTTTATCTTTAAGTTTAGTCTTATCCTTAGATCTATTACAAAAGCTCTATCCTTAAATATAACATTTTTGAAATTGATATAATACGATAAGCTAGGAGTATTGCTTATTTTTTGTATGTCCTCATTATAATTCAACTTATTTAATTTTTGTATAATTCCAAATATATTACTCTTATTTAAAGCAGTAAGGTTATTCCATATTTCGATTTGATTTGTTCTTATAAATATGTTATTGTAAATGTAAGAAAGCCATTTAAACTTATTATTTAACTTAAAATTATCTAGCATGTAATTAAGACATATTTTAGGATATCTATTGTCTGACATTTTTAATATTCTAACGATAAAGTACAGTATATTTTTGTAGATTGTGTTTTCAATTTTTTTACGCTTACATTCTAATCTGAGTAAACTAGTTGATGAGTTAGGTTTAACTCCTAATTGACTTCTCAAAAATTTATTTTGAACTATTTCTAATTTATCTAAATACTCTAATGCCCAGATATTACTAGCATATCCTAATGTAGGTAAAATAACAGAGTCGAATAGTTTGAGTTTAGCTTCCCAATTATAAATTCTAGATTTGTAAATTGAATTAGAAACTGTATGCATTGCGCTATATGCTTTTTGCATGCAATACTTTTTATTTTTAGTAAAACTACCTGATGCTGAAAAAATAACACCTAAGTATGTATATTCACTAACTATTTCTATTCTTTCTTCACCGTAAGTGTATATTTCTCTATCTAATCTACCTCCATTATTAAATACCATTACTTTGGTTTTACTTAAATTGACTACTAGTTCTAGTTTATTAAAATATTTATATAAAGCGTTAATTTTGAGCTGTAAATTATTTCTAGAATTAGCTACTAGTACCATGTCATCACAATATAGTAATAAGTGTATAATTATCCTACCTAGCTTGACTCCTTCTAGTCCTGTACCTTCTAAATATTTAATTATATCATAAATAAATAATGAAAAGCAGATCGATGAACATACTTCTCCCTGTAAAACACCTTCCGTTATCTCAATTTGATCAGATAATTCATTATTTTCTAATTTTACCCTAGTGCTTGCATAATCGTAAATACGCTTAAGTATCCTAATATACTTATCACTAATACCTATTTCATGTAATCTGGACCATAAAATATAATGCTTAATAGAGGGAAAAGCCCTTTTAAAGTCAAAAAATGCTACAACTAATTTTTTCCCATTTCCCAACTTATTTTGAATTAGAGTATATAGAGTAAATATTTGATCTTCTGTACTTCTATTTTTCCTGAAGCCAGCTTGAGCTTCAGGTAATATCTTCTCACTTTCTACCCAATTAATTATTTTTATGTTTAACAAATTAGTAAATACTTTTAGTATACAATTTAAAAGTGCAATTGGACGATAATTTTCGGGGTCACTAGTATCTCCTTTCTTATGAATCATAGTTGTAATTGATTCTGACCATCCTAAAGGGGTCAACTCGCTATCAAGTAACTTATTTAAAGCCCCCAGCAGTACCATATATTTATCCGAAGGAAAATATTAAAAAAACTCATTACCTATACCATCTGGTCCTGCTGCTTTATTATTTTTAATTCTTTTAATTACATATATTAATTCTGAAATTGTAAAATAAGCTGAAAAATAATTATTTGATGGTCCATAAAACAATGTATTTGAGATATACCTACTTGGTGTAGAGTTCTTGTAGTATTCTATCCACTTTTCATTCTTTATCTGATTAAATATACTTTTCTTAAAATTAACCTGTTTAAAAATTTTCCAAAATTGAATTGGGTTACTTACATTATTTATTTCCTTTCTTAATTTGCTATAATATTGTCTAATTTTACTATTTTTAAGTGCTTTGTATTCTACCTTGACTTTACTGTAGGCTGTACGAGAACTGTCATTCCATTTAGGTTTTTTTGCTAACCTGTTTGAATTGAAAAGTTCTTTTCTTTTTTTTCTACACTCAAAATCAAACCATTTTTTATTACTATTTTGCCTAAGTAGTTGAGTCATGTTAGAATCCAAAGCAGATTTTTTTATTATATTTGAGATTTCTATTATATCTATATTATTATTATTAATCGTTAATTTTCTGATATTATCCTGATAATCGACAAAGTACTTATGATTCCATTTAATTTTAGCTTTATTTCCTACGTTATGATTGTTTATTCCTATCTCTAATTCAAAATCTAATTCAATAGCAACCGGTAAGTGAAATGATTCATTAATGTTAAGTACTTTTAAATCTTTAATCATCTTTAAGCTTAAATTATTGCACATTACTAAATCTATAACACTAGCCCCGTTGCTATTAATAAACGTGAATTCTCCTTTATCATCCTGTCTAGTCCTACCATTAATTATACTTAAATTATTTTGATCACAAAATTCTATCAGCCTTCTACCTCTTGTATTTATTTTTTTATCTTTCGATATCCTAAATTTATTTAAATATTTATAGCTACCTACTATAATCTCATTTTTTTCCTCACCTATTCTGCTATTTAAATCTCCACTTATGATTATAGGTAACTGGCTGTTTATACTACTAAAGATAATTTCTAAATCTTCAAAAATATTTCTATTTATATCTGGTCTTATGTAAACTAACGCAAAAACTAAATGTACTTTGTTAATAATTCCTTCTACTATTATCCAATCATCTGTCTTATCTAATATCTTAATTAAATTGAAAATGCTACTATTATAAATTATAGCTAAGCCTCCACTAGATCTACCTATCCTAGGTTTAATTGCAGGAACTTGAATTATTTCAAAACTATTTAAATACGAGGGTAAAACTATAGTGGTGTTTTGCCAAGTTTCTACTATACCTATAATAATTGCATTTTTAAATAAATCTATGTCGACAATACTTAAGTTACATAAATTATTAATACCTTCAATGTTCCATATAATTATCTTACTATTTATGGGCTCTGTGTATCATTTTAATTTAAATGTATTAAGTTAATCTTTGAAATTTGGCTTACGACCCTCCTTGACATGTCCTTTCGAGTTGATGTGTACTTCTTTGATCAGCTGGTTGTCTTTGTATACGAATAAGTTTGGTCCTTTGATCTGATATTTGATACTACTATCTTCATCTTTATATTTTTTTCCTTCTTCTTGTAGCTGTCTTCGCATTTTTTGCTCTTGAGGTGATAGGTCATCAGATATGAAGATTTGAGAATTTTTAAGCTGATTCTTGTTTTGCATTATTTTTCTTTTGTCAATCATCCTTAATAACGTGACTAGCACCGGCCTTGTTCTATTATTTCCTTTTTTCCCCAATCTAAATATGTTGTCAATTGTGCTATTACAATTTATTTGCTCGAATATTTTCAAAGTTGAGTTTTCAAGTTGCTCAGCTGTTTCTTCATCTTCCTCTTTTAATCCAACAATTACAATATTTTTGCGCCTTTTCTCCTTTTCTTGTAATTCTTTTCCTTTCTCGAGCACCATCATTCTTTTTTCAATTAAATTCTGCTGCTTCAGCATTTCATCGATTCTGTTGGCCACTCCATCGATTCTTTTCCCCGTGTTCTCCTCACTTTGAGCAATGGCTTCGAGTATTCGGTCTTCACACCTATTTGAACCTGTACTAGTGTCCATGTCATCCTTTTTTCTTTTTTCACCTTTAGTCATCTTAAAAATTGAAATTGACAATTAATAAATAATCTCTAATAAGAGAAACTGGATAGAAACTTTCCTGATGTAGTGCTTATTACAATTTTATACTGACTGGCACTCAGACAGATATAGCGGGTGTCGGTAAGTTCGACAGACTTTGACGAATTTAGTCCAATACCAGGGTATGATCCTGACGACCATTGTATGTAGTCTCGTTCGAATTTAGTAGAACAGCTGTCAATTTACTATTTTTAAAGACCTCAAGTAATTGTGTAAAATAATTTCTCCAGTTAATAATTTTGGTATCTTTAGATAGCCCAGACTTCAATGAATTAGCCGAATAAAGAAATTTTATTTGAATAAAATTTTAATTCTTAAAATTTTGTGAAATTTTGAAAAAATTTTGAGAGCAAAATAAAAAATGTGTTTCTATTTTGCCTGCCCTCTTGCCTCTCACCAGGTCCTTTCTTTATAACGACCCTCTTACGGTCAAAAGATTAATATATTAAAGAGGCTAATAGCACTGTAGCTAATAAAGGTTTATATCGAAAATTCACTTTTAAAATTATAAAATTAAAAATTACCTCAAAAGCAAATACTTCACTTTGGGCTAAAAGTATAAAAAAAATACAAAAAATAATTATTTTACAAACCAAAAAAGGTAAAGATATAGTGTTAAGGGCCCGCGTACAGAGACCTAAATTCTGCCATATGTTATCAAATGGCCTTTTTTGGGGGACTTTGGTCGGAGAAATCTCTTTAAGTACTCCTAGTAGAGACCTAAAACTTTTTTTATTATGTCCACAGACATATTTAAAACGGAAATGCGGTAAAAGACCTTTTTAATTATCAAGTCCTAAGTACTTAAACAAACTTTTGCTTATTTTTTAATACTTTTTTTTACATCTTTCCTGAATTTTTATCAAAATATTATTTCCGTGTAAAATGTGTCTATACGTAAATAAAAAAAGTTTCATGTCTCGAGCACTTTTAAAGATTTCTCCAAAAAAGACCATTTGATAACATGTGACAGAATTTAGACTTTAGGTTCCTGTAAGCGAGCCCTTATAAAAGGAGAAAATTATGGATTGTTTTGTTCAAAAGTTCATTGAAAAATATTGTCCTTTATAATCTATCTGTACTATTCCAGTAGTACACTTATACTCGCTTACATTTAAATAAATTGATTAACTGTAAGTAGAAATTTGTGAAATTTAAACTCAATTTATTATTTTTAATTTTTAATTTTTGCAAATCATATCAATCTCGTCTGGATATTCTTCCAAAATTTTAGACAAAATTACATATTCTGTTTTTGCCCAATGAAATTTTACACATTTTTAAATTTCAGGTTAACATATTCATGGTTTTTCAATAGTTTTTATCAAATCTTGTATAATGTCCGACACAAAATTCAAAATAACGATTTCTTTTGGCACTAATTCAGCTCAGCTGTCTCTCAAATCGTAAAATATCAGCTTTACTCTTAAATCAATAAAGCTTTACTCTTATCCACACCAAAATCTCGAATCAAACCTTTAAACCTAAATATATAAAAAGTGTATAATACAAGTAGTTACCGAACGTACTCTAACTTAAAATAATAAATTCGCAAAACTTGTTTCTAGAACTATAACCATTTTATAATTAAACATTTAAATCTTTTTACTAGAAACATTTAGATTTTATTTGAAAGTTTATATAACCTACCACATAGGTTGTTGAATTCCAAGAGTGCTCAAAGCATAAACCAAAAAAGACACCAAAAAGTAGAATTGCAAAAGATATAATAATCATTTTTTACCAATGACATTGTAGATTTACCACTTGCAGTTTAGGATATTTAAAAAATTGATTTAAGTTTAAATGTCGATATTTTAAAACAAACTAAATTTCAATTTTTCAGTATTGATACTAATACAATCCTTTCTATTAAATATAAATTTCTATTAAATATAAGATCATAATATTAATGTTTTAAAACTAAAAATTTAGGATTTTTATTACATATAATACATACAAAAAATAATACATATACAAGTCTAAAATGTATATAATTAATAATAAGTAAAATTAATTAATTAGATAACAAACTTTTTTGGTTTTCGATGGTAAATTTTACAATAGTCCCGAAAATCCCAGCGGTCATAATAGCATCTTGAACAGATTTGACATTGAAGCCAAAATAATACAATACTAAAACTCATCAGACTAATCAACATAATATGGTGGAGGCAGTACTAGAATATCAGCCCATAAGCAATAAATCCATTTTTCAAAACAAATCATAAACAAGCAAACTTCCGTCTCAAAATCTAATTTACCAATAATTAAACCCCCTTTCTTTTGTAATTCAATACTCCATTCGTTTAGTAATTCTTGCAAATCAAACTGAAAAATATTTTAAAAATAAGAAAAATTATTACTTTTTTGAAAGAGGTCAAGATTAATATTATGTAGAATTGAAGTTCGGAATAGCAGTTGTTTATAGGTTGAAGACAAAATTTGAAGTTTTTTATTCTTAATTTTAAATTACTATACCGGTTTATTATATTAGTAAATTTGTTTTTTTCTCTATGCTTCGGAAATGTATTGATATTCTTAAATTATATTATTATTATATTTCTATTATTCGAAAGGTATTTTTCTTAATTTGAGATTCATAGTATAGTATCTTAAAATTCAAAAGTAAATCATTTTAAAGTTAATTATAAATGTATATAATTAGTTTATTGATATACCTATTCTATTAATATTTTAATTGAAAATTATAATAAGGTATATCAAGTAAAATTGTTAGAAAAATTAATTTATATTAGTTTTATATTATTAATTTTAGATCTTTAAGATCTTTAAGATTCGTTCATTAATTATTAAATGCGTACATTTATTAATTTAATTACGATAGATCTCCTGTATGTTAGCCTTTTCACTTTTCAATAGCATATAGTTAAGTGATCTTCTTATTTTTCTTAGGTTAACTGTTAACTGTGCAAAAATAAAATAGCAAAAAACCCAAATATCCCTTGAAATGAAAAGTAAATGAAAGTATATCTTAGGCTTAAGGGGGCTGGTGCCCCTAAGTATATCTGAGGCTTAAGGGGGCTGGTGCCCCTTCCCCTCATACATGTTCCAATAAAAGACCAAAGTCAATGATCAGTGGTATATTTACAATGTTTTAAAGCCCTTATGGCAAGTTCATATTCCTCACCTCTACAGCAGCAAGTCATCAAAAATAATCCTTCAGCATGACAAGGAAACATTGGACACTGCCAACAAAAACCGTCCAGTACTTCAAGGAGGTCAGGTTAAAGTGGGGGATAACTTTTGTTAAAAATCAAGACATACCTGTCAAAGGACCTGACATCAGCACCGTGGATTTTTGCATGTATATACCAGTTATTCAAGTAAAATACAAATTCAAGAATGTACCCTATTTTATAAAAATTTTGAAATCAAGTGAATATACGAGATAAATGGTAAGGTAGCAAAGTTTCAGCCCAGCTTATGCAGTTACAAGCTGTAACTTGTAAAGTATATTACGTGGCCCTTATAATTAAACTGTCATAAAACTTACTGAAATGGGAAAAAAAATTCATGAAATTATCAAATTGCAATATATGTCAAAAA
>JAQIXA010001633.1:0-23111 GCA_034699045.1 Nanhermannia cf. coronata Gr-Ori-00579
TTGAGGAACGAGGTAGGTTCTAAATTTTGAAAAATTTTGCAAAAATTTTGAGAATAATGCTAAAAAATTTGGAAATTTTGCTTTTTTGCACTACCTAAATAGACCGGACGTGTAGGGTACTGTAATAATAATAGTATAGAAATACCTATAGTATTTGACAAATATTTACTTTGACATCTGCTTAGTTGTGAAAAATAAAAGCTTTTTTTAATTATTCATCATAAAATCTCCAAAACAGTACAAAATTTACATGACAGGACAGAAAAAGTACAGTTGAGTCAAGTCAAGTACCAAATAGATATTTGACGAAAAAGCATAAAACATTTATGATTTTAGAAATAATTATTTGCTCAAGTTGTAAATCCTTGGAACAAATTTGTCAAATTGCAATTTAGTCAAAATAAAAAGATTGAAAAAGTCGAAATTTCGAAAAATTGCTATTTAAAACTGTATGTAATCAAGAACTTGAATCTCTTAATTGATACTGTATAATGCTAGATTTATCAAAAAATATAAAACATCGAATTAGGTCATTTTGGGTCAACTTTTTGTCAAATTTTTGGACAAAATGTCCAAGTTTTTGGATAAATATTTGACTACTGAATAGATTTTGCAATTTTTTAAGATAGAAAAGTTTCAAATTTCTTAGATTTTTTTTTAGTTTTTAGAAATTCAAGATTGAAATCAACATCTTGAATTTTTGATAAATTTTTTATAATTTCAAGATCCATGTTTTCTTACATATAGGCCTTTTGTGCAATAAAACTATAATAAAAGTTCAGAAATTTGAAATTTTTATGACAAAAGACCCCTTTTCTCATTCCAACTTCTAAATATCAAAGGCATTTATCTGTATTTATGCCAAAGGGTTAAGGTACTTTGCTCAAAGCATTTTTTTACAATTTGTAAAAATTTTAAAATATTTTCCCATATCTCATAAATTACGCATGTCATACTCAAAAGTCAAAAGACCATTTTGAATTCCTTAAAGATCAGTTTAGAGGTCATGTCAAGTCAAAATCAACATTTTTTCTAAATTTATTTTATCTCTTGAATTTATAATCTTAAGGTTTAACCTTGTCTTTATTGTGATCTCAAATCTCATATCTACATACATATATGAAAACTGGGTTTTCAGGGTATAAACAAAATCAAACTGGAGTTTTTACGAATGCTTTCTAGACAATACAAATCTCAATTTTTGACATTTTTTGTAAACATTTTTTACGATCTTCTCGTGAAATCTGATTTGGAAAAATTACAAATGGAAAGCTGAAAGATTGAAACCAATTTTTACGGAAAAATTCGATTTTTGGGTCTCAATTTCCATCAAAATCTGTCAAATTCTTGCACAAATAAAGTTCTAATTTGATAGGTTTTCCTCTGTAAATATCTCATAGTATTTTGGTAATGAGTAATTGAATTAATTATTGTAAAAAGTTTAAAATTAGATTAAAAATTCATCGAGGAAATGCTTGTCGGAATAAATTACTTGGGTTTTTCGAGTAAAGGAAATTTTGATAGAATTTGAAAGAAAAATTTTGTCAATTTTATTGCATGTAATTAGATAGAGTAAAAGTTTGGTTTTTGAACTTGTAGGTGTGGTCTACTACTTTTTAATATGGAATTTTGAATTCTTCTGGTCAATTTATCGACTTTTCTCTAATCTGACCATTTGTTTTTTGAAGATTAGAGATATCTTAATTTCTAGTATTGTACCACATAACAAAACTGCTGGGAGATTTAGATAAGCTTTAATTGAACAACATTTTTTGTAAATTTTTTTCAAAAATTACTGGACATTTTATCAAATTGAAAAAAATTAAGGAGAAATATGACAGTTTGGAAGAAAACCAGACACTTTTTACAATAAAATCCCTTTTAAGACATCACAGGTTTGGTTTAAATACTCTAAAATCTTGAAAATTACTGTAAGAAATTAGTTTAAAATAGCGCAAACTTGCTAAAAATTCTTAAATTTTCTGAAATTTTCTCAAAATTTCGAATATTGAAAGACTCTAGAATATTCCAAGTCAAATTTTGGATATAGAAATTTTGACATTTTAGGGATTTCGACAAGCTTTTGTGAAAAAATTTCAAACCAGGACTATTATGTAAATAGCCAAAATACCTGCATAATTTCTACCTAAATCTTTCAAGACATAAATATTTATATTATTTGCCATCTTAAAAAACTAAAAACAAAAAAATTGGAGACAATAAATTGCACAAAAACTTGTACTCTTACATATTGTAAAAATGATATTAAAATCACAAATGATTATTTATTATGACAATTGACTCACTGTATACCAAAGCTATTATAGATATACATACTTTGTATACCAAGCTATTATATACTAGATAGGGTATATCTAGTTTGACCAGATTTTTGTACACAAAATTTTTGTAATTTTTACAAAATACAAAAAGTGTGAAAATATTACCCAGGTACATGGATAAATGGTCATTGTCACAGTTGGGTTTTTAACTTGGAGGTTTTAATTACATTCTCTGAGTTTTTGTGACAGTCTTGCCTGAACTTTAAGACAATTAAAAGTACCTAGTACCTACCAAAGTAGGTAAATTTTTTATTTTTATTTATTTTTCTCAACTTTTCAAGTCGAAATTTGGAGTTTAAAAGTCAATGGCAAGGCAAGTTAAAAGGCACTGAGCGTGAAGGTCTTTAAAACTTTATAAAATTATAAAACACATTTTGTTCAATAGAAAAATGTCAAAAAACACAAATTTTACTCAATTTATAGATACTTTTCAAATAGGATTTTCTAGAAAAAAAGCCAAAAAAATTTGTATTTTGGTCTAAATATTGAAATAACTACAGGTTTTCCTATCTATCTTTACTTATGGAAAGCTTTTGAAATATTTTTGTTCTGTTTTTGAAGGTTTTAGATCCTCATTGGGAAGACTATAGATGATTTTAAGTCTGAAATTTACAATATTCAAAGATTTTGGCCTAAAGTTTCTACTTGCATCTTAATTTTTATTTGAAAACCTAGTTTTCATCTATTCGACTTTGAAAAATCTAGGATTTCAAAATTAAATAGAGATAAGAATACAGCTATTAAAGTTTAAAAAAACTGAATTACATTATCTATAAAATCCATATTTTCCTAATCTGTCACAATAGACCTTTTGTACTTGCATTTGTGTCCAAGAAATTTCCACAAATTCTAGCATGTATTTTTGTATTTTTAAGTTTTAGAATCTTAAAAACTCAAAGTTTGAGTTTGGAAGAAAAAAAATGAAATTTGGGGGTGGGTTTGAAAACGCTGATCTTTCACATTTCAAGTTGAACGAAATTTGAGATTTTGAAAAAGTCACATCCAATACAATATATTCAACAAGTACGAGTATAGTACCTTATTACATGCTTAGATTTTAAAGAAATTATAAGAAAAAAAATGACCTTTTTTATACTCAAATCTCAACAAAAGACCTGAGGATACCCAGTAGCATTTCTTTTCGATTCGAGTACAAAATTCAGGAATTTCTACACAATTACCGACAATAAGTCACTTTTTTTCCATTTTTTTCAAGTACTAAATGTACCTACCAAGTACCTTTAAATCTGAATTGAAATTTGGTCAATTATCTCAAAATCTGGGTGCTCTATTATCCAATATCTAAGTAGGCATTTGGTTTTTTCTTTTCAAAAAATAACTTGACAATTGTCACCTCGAAATCTTCAAGTCCAATTCAAAGCCAAGTGTGACCGATATACTCAAAAATTTCAAATTTTTCGAGATTTACAAGTATTTTATAGGCATTTAGATTCGAGATTTTGCTGATTTGACAAGATTTTAAGGCCTAGAAGATCTGAAATTTAAGAATTTTAATTGGTTTTTAAAATCTTCAAAGATAAAACGTAGAGCAGACTATCTCTATAAGGAACTAATTGAAAATTTTGAGAATTCTAAATCCGTAAAATGAAGAAACGCACGAGATCTTGTACTTAAATTTTTTTTTATTATGACCATTAAAAGTAAACCTTTTTTATTTTATGATAATCCTAGATATTAGGTAGATAGATACCTATAGGTATCTATGTATGTAGTATTTGAAATCCGCGATTTGAATTCAAAACCTTGTAAACTTATGCAAATCTGTAGGTCTAATAAAGCAAATCCAGGATCAAAAAATTTGAATCACAATGCACTTTAATATTGGCCTTTCAAACTTTCAATTGAATTGAATGTGATATTTTAGAATAAAAGTTTGTCTTATATAAATGACTATAGGTCTGCTGTTGTATGTAAATAAATGTAATTTTTTAAACTTGGATAAAGGAAAAGTCGTAGAATAGGAACTTTTTTTCAGATCCATTTATGTTCGAAAATCTTCTCAAATCAGCAATATTTCTCAAAAATATAGAATCTAAATGTCCACAATTTTACGGATTTAGAGTCTCAAATTTTCAATTAGTTCCTTATAGAGCTAGTCTGTTCCACGTTTTATCTTTGAAGATTTTAAAAAGCAATTAAAATTCTTAAATTTCAAATCTCTAGGTCTTAAAATCTTGTCAAATCAGCAAAATTCCATCAAAATATCGAATCTAAATGTCTGTAAATTACTTGTAAATCTTGAAAAATTTGAAATTTTTGAGTATTTCGGTCACTCTAGGCTTTGAATTGGACTTAAAGATTTCGAGGTGACAATTGTCAGGTTTTTTTTTGAAAAAAAAAACCAAATGCCTACTTTAGATATTGGATAATAGAGCACCCAGATATCGAGATAATTGACCAAATTTCAATTTAGATTTAAAGGTAGGTACTTGGTAGGTACATACTTGGTACTTGAAAAAAATGGAAAAGTGACTTATTTGTGTTTTTAGAAAATTATTATCTTTTTATGTAAGTAAAAAAAGAAGTTCCAAATTGATAGGTTTTCCATTCATGGTCCGTGTCGATGTTCTTCTGGACACTCCTTGAACTTGAAGAAAAATCATTAAAATAATCTCGAATATAAATAATAATATTTTTCGCTGATTTACGTGCCTTATCCCTCTGAACTAACCCAAGGGTTTGTTACTTTTAAAATAAAAATGAATCTTGAAAAGAGATAAGCTCTGAATTATTAGCCCTCATAAGAAGAACAAGCATAAGAATTGACAACTCTATGAATAAAATGCAAATCACAAATTTACTCACTATTTAACCCTTTAGGGCTTAATATTCCTAGTATACTTAGGTATATGTATGAAAAAAGTTGCATTTTGATTTGTATTATGTATTTCTAACCCTCATAATCCAATGAACTTTTTTTGAATCAACTAGACTAACTTATCACTAGAGTATCTTCAGTCAAATAGTCAAATAGTCAAAATAAAAAAGCGTCAAAATTAGGTATTTTGTAATCTTGCGACCATTTTAGACCTCTATTTCTACATGAATTGATCAAAATTTCGATTATAATCACTTTAGCCTGATTAGTATCTCAGCTAATAAGGGTTAAAAGAGCCCTAAATTCGAAAATCCATGTAAAATTTATAAATTCTACCAATTTTTTGATAATTATCATGAAATTTTTCCTAAAAAATTCTATTTTGCATACAAAATAGCATGTGGATTTTGAATATAAAGCGTATTTTAGGGAATTTTGATAAATATTTTCTTGAAAAGTGACCGAATTATTATAAAATAGACAGGTTGAATGAATGGTACTGTCGATATGCTAATAAGACCTCACCCTTAATATTTTATTTTTGAAAAAATCCTCCAGCTAGTATCTATCAACTACTATGATAATAAGCAAATTACAAGTATCTATACCACTCGTATTCTGAAAGTTCGGCTTAAAATAAAGAAAAAATCTCAACTTACAAATGCCCAAAAGTGTCTTTTTTTCCAAGTCTTTTTAAGGGTATCACTTTTCCCTTTAAAAGTTATATTTATAATTAAGGCCTTAAAGTACCTACTTATATAACTAATGTAAATGTTACTAGATTTGGATGATTAACTTGAAAAATTGAGGATACTCGTAAAAAATGGAAATTTTGGAGTTTCAGATCATCGATATTGAAGTTAAAAGGTAGCCATATTTCAGTTTTTTTTTCTAAAATAGTAAAATTCTATCTATTCTAAATAGGTGTAGTACCCTAATAATAGAAATGAAATGATCATATAATAAGATAGGTAGTATAGTTGATAATAAAGTTCAATAAAATCCTGAAATTTGGAATAAAAATGAGTATTTTGATGAATTGTTGAGTTCAAATTGAAGCTGCGTGTTTCTCAAGTAAAAATAAAAAGAGGAAATAGATTAGAGAGACTAGCAAACAACAATGGGTTCAGTTCAAATGATAATTAGAATAAGAAAAATATAATAAAGAAATTGAACCTGGCTTTTGTATAAAAATCTTGAAGGCAAATTAAGTAGGGGAAGTTTATTTGAATGAACTTTTTTTATCAAAAATTCGGCAAAAAAGGGAAAAATTTTGTAATATAGCTTCCAGTAATAAAATTATATGCCAAAAATTAGAAAAAAAAATCAAAATGTAGATCAAGTTCAAGTACCTCCGATAAATATCCCTATTGACCTTTTTGATTTATCTACGAGTACCCTATATTAAAAGAGCAAAAACAGTTTAAAAACTGCCAAAATGCTAAAAATCTTACATTTAATCCAATTTTATCTCAACTTATAAGGGTTAAAAAAGCCCTAAATTCGAAAATCTATGTAAAGTTGATAAATTCTACAAGTTATTTTGGTAATTTTTATGAAATATTTCCTAAAATTCTTGAAATTTTGCTAAAAAATGCTATTTGTATGTATGGATTTTGAATTTTAATTGTATTTTTGGGAATTTTGATAAATTTTTGCTTGATTGAAATTTTTGGTTGAATTAACCCCTATAAAGGATATCTTTGGGTTTTAATTGGCTTTCTGGCCTTTACGAGTATATGAGGTTTAACGTGTACTTTGAAAATTTCCGTCCTATAAAATCAACAGTAAAAGACTTGCTAATATTAGTTTTTTACCCAATTTTGACCTAATGTATCAGTTTTTAGGTCATTAGTATTAGTCAGGAAAGTAAATAGGTTTTTTAGAGTTAAATTCATAGAATAAGGTACTACTTGGATATTTTAAATTTTAAAGGTTCTTGATTTAGAGATTTACCTAGGTATATTACGTGTAAATATACACGAAAGTCAAGTTGCTTAATAAAGTAAATATAAAATATTAGCTTGTAAAAATATAGTACAGATACAAGTATCTTTATACGAGTATAATAATGTAAGAAAGTAAAAAGATTATGTCTTATTGTTGAGGGGTAGACATCGTCTTTTTTTTGCCACCATTTCCGGTCAGTCAGTGTTATTCAACTAGCGAAGAAAAGCTGGTATAAAACACACAAATATATCTAGTTTACTAAAACCTGCTACTATACTCTGGTATACCTATATGTATATTCAAATGTACAACAATAGGTAGGCTTATGATAATTGTATGAAAAATTTCATCTTTCAAGAAGCAAAAAAAACGCATCAAATTTTTGTGGTCTGTTCTGTCTTTTAAAATTTAAATACGGAGATATCGTATTCATTATTATTATGTAATTTAAAAAGGGCCAAATTTCAACTACTCTGTATTTTTGCAATTCCAGTAGTGACGATGTATTCTTTATAAAGGCAGTACGTTATAACGAAGGCTATTTTAATATTTTAGAAATTATATAGAATAGTAGGACATTTCTATAAAAAGTTTAAAGGGCTGAGAAGAAACCCAATTTTTGAGTTCCAAATCTTCTTCCAATTCGATTCGGACAATTACTGATGATATTTAAAGTGTAATTTGGAGTTTTTTTTTCTCAAATTCTGACTCAAGTTTGTGTCACTTTTCCTATTATTATCCTATGATTATACGATAATATGCAATCTACAGTAGTAGGGTACCCTACTAATACGAGTACTTGAGAAAATGTAGGTTTAAAATAGTTCTCAAGATCATCACGGATAATTAATGTATCAAATCCTAGAGACTCGTAGTAAAATTAAAGTAGGCTTTAAATATAAGAATTTTGAGGGCTGGTGGGGTGCCTGTAATTCATATCATGATTTCAATTACATTCAAATTCAAATACAAATTTGATAACATGTAAAAAAGACGCATTAATAATTCAGAAAATATTATTTAATCTATTTTTATTGGCAGTAAAGGCAAGTAAAGGTTTGGAAATTCTCAAAAAAATTTGATTTTGATCTTGATTTATATCATAATAGGGTAAGATATCAGACACTTTAGACAGAAGAAGCTTTCCAGAAAATTTCAGACCTCTAGGTCAATCTTGAGGTCAAAATTCAACCATTTCTTATATTTTTCCAATCATATTATGTAAACTTTTACTTGAGTTTAAATGGACCAAATGGGCATTTGTTATTCGAGAAAAACCAGAGTCCATTTTTAAGATTTCGAGGGTCGTGAGAACCTCTCTGGAAAAAAAAGCATTTATAAATATAGGTTCGATTTTTTTACCAAATTTTAAACATACTGTTTGAAAGGGTACTCATTCAAAGCCTTAAAAACTAAAGAAAAATCTCTTTTAAAATCTACAAAAAGCCGTTAAAAACTGGGTAAAAATCGATAAGAAATGAGCGAGCTCAAAATAAAAATAAAAAGGGAGCCCTTAGTTAGAGACTTGAAAATGAGCGTCAGATTGCAAGCGGTCTGGTAAATAAAAATAAAAATAAATCTGTTCATGCAACAAGTTCAAGATATTACTCGTATATTATAGATATGTACTTAAAATAGGCTGATTTTATCACAAACCCCTAACCTATATATAGGTATACATTTACCCTATCTATGAGTATTATTTAAAATTTTGATAAGGGTTCTAAATGTCTTAAGGGTCACACAGAAATTGTAGTAAAAAATAGCACTTGTTTCTCTAGTTTGAATTTGAAAGAGCAGCTGGCAAATGTTGAATGAAATATTTTTTTTTGCAAATTTTGAATGAAATGAATGAATTTGAAAAGTTTTTTATTTACTGATATATACGTAGTTCAAATCCAGGATTTTGAAGTCTCGTAGGCTTCTAATTTTGAAGTATAGTCTCCAAAACCTTGGATTAAATGGTTTAAATCACAGATTCTTGAAGGTGAAAACCAGGTTTTGGGATTTCTACTGAAATTTTGTCTTTCTATTTTCTGCGATTTTGACAAAAATTAGCCAAATATCGCATTTTAGTATCATAATGCCATTAAATTAAGTACCCTAATTTGTAAAATTTTAATCTTTTATAATCAAAAAACCTTATTCTTGACTCTATTTTACGATTTTTGCTCAATTTTTAAGCTCGAAATGTTAACAAAAACCCTCTAAAATGGATTTAGAATATAAGGGTAAATGTAATTAGTTTCAAACGGATTTTCAAGATCATATTTATCATAAATCTCATATTTAAATTGATTTTTTTCAAACAATTTGTTTGCTTGAACTACATATCTAGATCCTTAGTACTTATACATTGCAATTAAGGATAATATTAAAAATTTCATTTCCTGTATATATATGTATTTTGACATACAAATCTGTATTTGAAAAGGAAGTCGTCTGCCTCTAAAAACTATGGGATCCTTCCCAAATGAATTTCTTCATTTAAATCTGCTATTTAAATATTCAAAATCTCAAATTTCCATTCTCAAAATATGTTCAAACTGGATTTGAAAAGATCATTTTTACTTGTAGAAATATTAATCAAAAAAAGTTGAATAATGAATTACTTAAGGGTTAGAAACATATTATTATATTCAAGTGCATATACTTATGTAGGTACCTACAGATACTTTGTGTATTTGTTCATTTTTTCCAAATTTTTTCAGAATAAAGTTATCAAATTTTTGCACACCTTGGTCTAATATATCATTATTTACAATAGATTATGTGCTCTTGACATTTTAATAGTAAATTTTACAGAGTCATAATTATACATTTTGTAGTTCGGTTCAGAACAAGTTACTTTCATATACTTATACTTAGGTTACTTACCTAACGTTTAAAAAAACATAAAAATTAAATTTCTGGAATCGAAAATCATGAGGTGAAATTACAAATACTCGATAAATTAGTATTTACTGAACCCTGAGGGTTTTTAAATGCAAATTACCGAATACAAATGTGATCTGCCCGTCAGAAAATGGGACAACTGTCATATATTAAAGATTTCAGACCTCTATATCTGCCAATATATTTGTAAAATTTTCGAAATACTCAATATTACATATATATCGATAGAAGTCAAAGCGAAAAATCCCAGTTTGTAGGTATTTTAGAGCTCAATAATTCTAAAACTAAGAATATCCAAGTGTCAATTTTAGCTATATAAGGGTTCTCAAATGAAAACTGAACCGAAACTAATTTTCAAAAAAAAAATGTTTAGATTCTTATGAAATAAATGGGAAATAAAAGATACTTTTTGACAAAAATTTGATTTGGTTGTAACTGGGAAATGCCCGCAATTGTTTGTATTTATAGATATTGCTAAATACTGTCTATATGAATACAAAGTATCTTAAGTTTATCATAAAATGCCTATGACTGATTTTCCCCCATTTTTTGAAATATTGAAGTCCATATTACAAGCCATATTACAAGCCATATTACATCCGCAAGATACTTAAGGATCTTCTAAAAAATTCTAATAAATTTAACAAGATGTACTGTAATTGACCTAGAGGACCGAAATTTAGAACCAACTTGTCCAACTTGTCCAAAAAGTATCTTTAAAATGATCTTATATCATACAGAATAGAATTTAAAGGTGATTTGTAAGTCCTAAAAATTGATTTAAAATGTTTAAAAAACGGTTGAAATATCCATTGTTCTACTAAGGTATAAAATATTCTATAAAATTGATAGAAAAAACTATAGGATTCGATTCCCATAAGACCTCTAGTACTAGTCAGTCTTATTTCATATTAATTCCTCAGACCATTTCTTTTTAAATTTTTAAATCGAAAGCCCCAGTTTCTCTTAAAAAAATTATTTTTTTTTCTCAAAACTATATTGAGAGGGGTTGACCGTGAGAAACTCAAAGTCTTGAAAGAAAAAGGCTTCTTGAATTTCCAATGTTAAAACCCCATAAGAAATATATCAAATATATCAAATAAACCACAATATTGTACCATAGACTATACGAGTATTATGGTCTAATATTATGAAATCCAATCCCTTTAAGGGCCCTTGTACAAGGGTACTTGTACTTATACTTATATGAGATATATGTAAGTACAGTATGCATCTGTCCTTTGAAAAATAATGAAAATTTAAAGTTTGAGATCTTTGTCAATACACTATTCTGTATGTATAGAGTAGATCGTAATTTAACCAATTTAAAACAATAAAGAGATAATTGAAATATCATTGAAAATGCTCTCAAAAGCTCAATTTATGGATCCTAAATACTTAAATCATTCACTTTAACGATATTATCCATTAATAAATCCATTTAATTCGGCTCTTTTTTTTCTTCAAGTCTCGTGTTAAAGGGCAATTACTTTTTATTTCTTATACTAAATAACATATTAGATGCTAACATATACAGCACAGCAGATAAACAGGAACTGATCTGGATTTTTGATTACATAATATTTTTAATTAATCATAATTTAGTTCAAATACTTGAAGAAAATCCTCTCATTTGTCCAAATTGCAAAATGCAAATTGAAAGTAAAAATTTCGATATTTTAACAATCAAAATGGCTGAAAATTTGGTTTAAAAGGTCGAAAATTTAGTTAAAAGTTCATTTTATAGAATTTTGATCTTATTTTGTATTTAGATGTGTTTCTAAAATCTGTAAAATTTTACTCAAATTGGTGCTTTTGTGTGAAATTCTGTAAAATTTTGTAAGTTGATGTTTGGGTGTAAAAAATTTATTTGGATTTTTTGGTGCACTTTGCTGTTGACAAGCACAAAAGCCAGATGATCAAAATTACAAAAAAGGATCTTTTTGATCTTTTTTTTTAGAATCTATCGTATGTAAATAGATATAAATATTATAACCCTTTGACCCTACCTTAAAAAACCTATTTAGACCACGATAGAACTCCTCTATAGTGTAAATAAGTGTCTTTGGGTCTAAATGTACCTTCAACTATGTAGAAGGTACTTTATAGAGAAGTTTTTCTTTGAAATTTCAATCATCTAAAGCACTTGAAGACAGGGTTAAATGTTTATTTTCCAGGGGGTTTGAGAGCACGTATAAATAGGGCTCTGTATAAGTGCCATATTTATGAATTCTTATGAGAAATCTCCGTGACTTTTTATAAAAATTGAAATACAGATATTTAGGGTGTGTTTTACCGACTCTATGCTTAAAATTTAAACTAGGATTTAATTATCTACTCTTTAGCTTTAGTTATTTATTAACTAAAGATAGAGCTCATTAATGACATCTCAAGTTTTTCATTTTTTCGGGGTCAAAGATCAATTTCCAGATCTAAGGTATCA
Organism: Nanhermannia cf. coronata Gr-Ori-00579; assembly: GCA_034699045.1. Classification (NCBI taxonomy): domain Eukaryota; kingdom Metazoa; phylum Arthropoda; class Arachnida; order Sarcoptiformes; family Nanhermanniidae; genus Nanhermannia; species Nanhermannia cf. coronata Gr-Ori-00579. The sequence goes on from JAQIXA010001633.1 coordinate 12,470, forward strand.
TATTCAAAATTTGGCAACTTATATTGGATTTTTTTCCCATATGATTAACATAGGACCCTTAAAGGGTTCATAGTACCTTGCAAATTGAAATTTTTATCAAAATGGCAAAACTAGACCCTTTGGAAACTTAAGGATTTTTGAATTTTTCCCAATTTGAAAAGCTTGTAGGCCCTTAAAGAGTCGATAGTACCTCAAGGGGTTAAAATTTTTGTGGAAATGGCACAACTAGACCCTTTAAAGGCCCTTCAGAGCCAAGTTTGGTTAAAAATTTTGAGTAATTTTTGAGTAATGTGCAAGCAAAGCTGAATAGTAAGTGCTCGCTTCGCTCGCACAATAATTAGGAATAAAGCTTAAAACTCAACTTAAAAGTACATTATTTTACTCATATTTTGCCCATTTATTTAGAGAAAAAGGTAATTTAAGTAAAAGATTTTATCTTTTAAAGAGGGGAGTTTAACGGTGTACCTTCTTGGCTAATGGGGTATGTAATTAGGCGAGGAAATGAGCAAAATTTCATTCAAAAATTGAAAACAAGGTCATTAAGGAACTTGGATTCCTCTAAAAACCGATATTTTCAAAATATAATGAGCTTTTTCAAATCTAAGGATTTGACGAAATCCCGATTTTTGACAACAATTTCAAGTTTTTAAAATCCTAAAATGTGTTGAAATCTCGTTAATTTAGATTTGAACTTTTGAAGAATTCAAAGACACGATTTTCAGAGTTTTTTCGAGTAAAATTTGACAAAAATTGTCTGATTTAAAAAAATGATATTTTGATACTTTGAACTTTTTTATGTCTCAATTTTTGTGAATTCTGGGAGGTTTTTCTTCACATTTTCTGCTCTGAATTCATTTAATGAGAATTTGATAAGATCTCGAAAAATGATTTTAAATGTTCACATTGCTTTACTTTGGATTAATGGTTAATTTCTGGATTACATTAACAGGTATACCTACTGTTTCATAGGTACATATGTGCAAATCCCATAAGGGTTTCTTGAAATCTGGGATTTTTTGTTCTAAATCTAAATCTAAATAGGTATATAAGTAGTAGTGTTGAATTGGAACATTAATTAAAATTGAAAAGAGGCAGTTTAATGATTTGACGGTTCAGAGATTTCAGAGAATTCTTTTTATCTTTTTTTTATCCAAAAAAAATACTTGAAATTGAAATGAATATTTCAAGAGTACCCTACCTATCTGTACTACTGATAAAATAAAACTAAAAATTCAAGTTCGTAACATTTGATACTTGAGAGACTTATACTTAAGCTTGGCTGCTTGGAGGTTCTCCTTGGCTGATTTTATTCAAAAATTTCGATTTCTTTGCTACTCAAGTAAGTGGGAAACCTATATATCAAGAACATAATATCAAGAATATTGTAATTTTTCCAAAAATAGTAGACAAAATAAAGGTTTAGAGCAGAATATAGCTTCATATAAATTCGACCCTTTAAGAAATTTGAAAATTAGGTAAATTCTTTAAATTTATACCTGTTATTAAAAATTTTAGTTCAAAATTAAGTAAATGGATTTATTTTTGAACAAAATTTTCGAATTTTTATCTTTAGAGTAAATAGATATAGGATAGGATATCTTTGGGTTATAGTTATAATGGGCCTTTATATGGAGGCTTTACATGTGGTAAAGGCCTGAAACCCTTATAGATCCTTTTAATTTTTTAAAGATCTCAATAGAGATTGAGATTTTGACAGGATCGTCAAAATTGCCAAATTTGTGCATGATTAATTAAATGGACGATCTCAGGGGTCCTAAAATTTCTACTCTCTTTGATCTTGGCGAAAAAACAAAATGTGATAGACTTTAAAAAAGGAGTCTTGTGATTTTTTAAGCTTTTTTGTACTTTTTTAGCCAATATTTTCTCGAAATTTTGGATCTCTTGGTCATCTAATAACCTCTAATTAATGGCTTGGTTCTATCTCGACCTCGACCTTTAAAAAACTGAATTTCTCAAGTTTAAAAAAAAAATAAGAAATAAGAAAATAAGAAAATAGAAAATATACCTAGGACCATTTTTTATAACACATGGGGAAATGTAGGCGTTTTCGTAGGCGGATGGCTCAAATCTCAATTTTTCCTGCTCTCGATTTTGAATTTCCTTCTTATGCAAATTACCCACAGTTGGTGGTCAATTGGCCAATTTTTACAAAATAATTTTGGAGATAATTAACCCATTTAAAAATTCTGGTCCTGGTAAAAAAAACTGGACTGTCAAAATTTCATTATACATTGTTTTACATGCATTCAAAGGCCTTTTACCCACATATTTCCATCATTGTGTCTTATTTAAGGCTTGAAAGCTCTAAAAAATCATTTTTTCGAAATTTTTGAGAACTTTTAAGTACCTCGAGTCAACCTAGAGGCCTGAAATTTACAAAAAATTTAGGAATATATTGACCTTATAACATATGTACTCGTAATGTAACTAAAATAATGCAACTTTTTCAAGTTTAGATTAGTTTAAAATGCGATTTTGAGCTCTATTTTGGGCGTTGACAGGTTTAAAAAATTCAAACTAGGTACTCTAATTAAATTCAACAATTAAGTAGGTACATTCTTACATAAGAAAGTACCCTACATGCCATAGGTAGGTACATTTTTATATTTTGAAACTTGTAAAATGAAATTTAAGTAGAAAAAAATAGTTTAAAAATATTTAGTCAGCAATTTGTATTCCACAATTCGACAGTTTGGCAGGCAGGCACTTGAGGGCTCAAATTTTTTTTTCTACTCGGCTGAATAACTCAAAACTCAAACTAGATACTTGTGTATTTAGATACATACACAAGTACTGTAGTTAAAATATCACAATAAGAATGACATGTAAGAATTTAATCTTTTTCTTGAAGGCATTTTTACAAAATAATATTTTGTGCATTTAAAAAGTATCTTAAAATGTCTCATAATACGAGTAGGTAATCATTGTGATTTAATATTTAAAAAATGTAGGTACCTACACTATATAATGTACAAGTTAAGAATGCAATCCTGGCAAAATACTCAGAATTGAAATGATTTTGAAAAAATTTTGTCAACTTTTTGTTTTGACGTTGAATTTTTATGTCTTTCCTGTCTTTATTTCATAAATTTTTCAGATACTTACAGTTAAATTTCTGTATAAAGTATCCAACCAAAGTTTAGTTTTTTACATGGTTTACATGGTTTAATGACAGGTTTCAAACAAGATTTCATTCAAAATTGTGGAATTTGTCTTTGCTTTTGACTCAAATTTTTTATAAAAAATTATATCTAAAGGACTTTATATCTAATGGATTTTTGCCGAAATTTGAGATTTCTTCAGAATTTAGAGAAATGGAAAAATTTGGTTTTTTACTGAGGAATTAGGTATTTCTGAGACTTTTTTTGAATTTAAAGGAATCCTTTTCTACTATACAAATTAGTATAGGATTATGCTGGTTAAAATGAGAATAACCTGGAGATTTAAAATGAAAAAGATGCCTTAGAATTAGCTGGATACATACCTATACAAGTAGAATGACTTGCAAATATTTTTGATAAAAAACTCTTATAAAGACTCGCATATACTTGTACAGATTTACAAAAATTTTGAAGAATTTTGTATAAAAAAACAAGCAGGTTTTAGACACCCATAAAAACAGTAAATTTTATCAGAAATTTCGAGAATTTTTGAGAATATCTCTAGTACTTAGGATAAGAGGTCTGAAATTTTCAAATTTATGAGTCTAATTTGAGGATTCTTATTTCAATTTGAAATCCCAGTTTTTGTCTATTATGAAATCTAGGATTTCAAAATAGAAACCACTATAAAAGGCCAATTTCCTTCAAAAAAACTGAACTTTATAAAAGTTCTCAAAAACAAAACAAGCCTGGTAAAGAGCCAGTTTCCTCTCGGAAACTGGCAATGAGATAAAAATTTCTCAACATTTCCGACGACTGATATTTTTACCATTGACCTTTTTTAGCCAGGAAAATATGGATTACATTTTTCATATTTGTAAATAGTATTCTATAATATTTGTACCGGATGTTGGGTAAGGTTTGTATTTTTAGTTTATGGAGATTTGAACCAGCAGTTGGGCTTTTCCTTAAAAAAAAATCGGAAGTTTCATAAAGGGTTCCACATGGCCTTACAAACTACCAAATCTCTAATTACAAAATATTAATAATTTTTTCAATTTTTCAAGATAGGTACTTTCATTCAAATCACTTCAAAAACATCTTAATGAGAAAGCAATACAGATAAGTCCTAAATTTTGATCAAAATTCTTAAAAATTTGTTTCAAAATTGAATTAATTTGCAAAATAAGTTAAGAATTTGGAATGGAATTTCATAAGTATCAGTTTTCAATACTAAATATTCTGTTAATTTCATTGGGAAATGGGATATTAAAGTTCAAATCTTAAAGTCTCCATCTTTGACTATAGAATCCCAAATTATATAATTATTAAAAGGTCAAGTTGGGTTTATAGGTCAATATTTATGAAAAAAATTTCAAATAGATTGATCAAAAACTCCAGCTATGTAAAACTGCATTTTCAAAATGTTCATTTTTATAGGTATAAATTGTATTATACAGGTTGTAGGACATCTTTGTGAGAATTTTAAAATACAAGGATACTTTTACCTGTAATTACAGGTATAAAAAACTAGAGGTAAAGTAAGTGTGGTTTTACTATAGAGTACCATGGGGTTTTCCAACTCGAGCAACAGGTAGCAGAGCTGAGGGTTAAAAAATTATAAAGCTCGAATTTGAACAAAGAAAATTTTTCCATGTATTTCTTATGGGGGTATTTTTTCTATGAAAAACTTGCTATTTACATTCTGTATATGGGCTTATACATAAGTAAAACACATACATGTGATCTAGCCTGAGAAAATGGATCTTATCGTTTATTCTACCTTATAAACTTTCAAAACGTTGGATAAATTAACTCAAATTTTGATACTTTAGGTCGATTATAGTACATTTACAATTTCAAAGATCCTAAAATTCATTTATATGTGCTCAAAATACTAAAATCTAGTAAATTTAAGCGTTTTTTTTTGAAAAAATAAAAAAACAGACAAGTATTTTGGGCATAAAGGTCCTTATTCTTGGTCTATTTTAATGGAAATAAAAATTCATGAGAATTGAGAACCCATTTAAATATCGGTACAAATAATACAAAATTTATCTTTAATTCTCAAAATTTTCAAAATTGTTAAAAACATTGATTTCAAATGTAAAACTTTGTTGAAAAATTGCACAATTTTTGATTTAATTTTAGATGGGACATTTGGTGAATTTAGATTTGTGGTAATAAGGAATAAAATGCCTAATTCAAAAATAAAAGTTTTAAATAATTTTTAGAAAATTTTATCTTGTATTGACTACAATGTTCTTTAGCATTCAACCTATAATGATTAGGAAAAAATCACAATTTTTAATCACAAAATCTAAAATGACATTTTGTCATTTGACTAGTTTACATTTTGGGCAAAATGTCCAAAAAAAATTGAGAGATTTATATGTAAATAAAAATAGTTTAAATTGCGCATTTACTCGTACATTTATGCAAATTAAAGACCAATTTTAGTTAGCTTTAGCACCTTTTTCTTATTCATAACCTTCGCCATAAATAAATACCTTTATATGTATACTAAATACTGTTTGAACCATCATAAGATAAGCCACTGAATCAGGAACCAATTTTAGAAATTTTGCTATAAATTTAGCTCAAATTTGAGGCTTTTCTCGTAGACTGGATCTCATTTTTTGCAAAAATTCTTTAAAATCCTTAAGATATAGATACTGTAATATCTAAATAAATTTTTTGAGATTTAAAAAAGGTTCCAATTCTTACGGGTTTCCCCTTATAAAAGTACAAATTATAATTTATTTTATTTGACTCGTCTATTTTCAACAAGTGTTGGTTCAAAAACTTGGCATTTGTTGTGTTGTACGTAATAATTATTTGGGCAGATAGTTTATCAGCTTTTTATGGAGAACAAATTTTTAATAATTGATATGATAACTACTATAACAGATACAGATACTACCTATTTAGAATATGTAGTACATACCTGGAATTTGTAATTTATACCTATTTTATATCATATTTTTTTATTTTATTCAAATGTACTGTACTATGTACTAGTAGTATAAAATTCAAGTTTTTTTTTCTGAGGTTTTTGAAGCACACCTGCTCAATAAAACAGAAATAAAAGAATTATAATGAATTTAAATGGGTTCTCAATTCTCATGAATCTTTATTTACATTAAAATAGACCATAAATAAAGGCCTTTATGCCCAAAATTCTTGTCTGTTTTTTGATTTTTTCAAAAAAATCGATTAAATTTACTATATTTTAGCATTTTTAGCACAGATAAATGAATTTGAGATCTTAAATGTGCTATAATCGACCTAAAATATCAAAATTTGGGGTAAATTATCCAGGTTTTTCCAAGTTTAGAAGGCAGAATAGACGATAAGATCCATTTTCTCATACTAGATCACATTTTAATCATGTATATTTTTTTTATCTGAGGATTTGTTAACTAACTTTTGAATTCTTATTTCATTTTTATCGATTAGAATCAGAATCAGAATAAATAGAAAATTGATCAAATAATCTCTCAAAAAAATGATATTTAAACTATCAAATGTACCTACATAGCAATAGGTAAGTACATACCTACTTACTATGTAAATAGAACTTGTTTATTTGCTCAAATACCTGAAATTTCAATTGAATTTTTCATAGGTACTTACCTACAAGATTAAATTGAATACCTATCTACTTACTAGTATGTATTTTGTACTGATATTATCGTAAATAGTTAGTAATTAAAAGAAAAATCTGACTTGAGGCAAACTTGTCAACATCTTATTCAAATTTCTAAAATTTAATTAAAAATTAACAGCCAAAAATGCGCCTATCTGGTAGAAAACTGGTCACTTTTTCAAAAATTTGAGATATTTTTCAGACCTATATGGTGTAGAAGAGATAGCTTAAAATTATCAGAATTTTGCTCAAATTTTGCCAAAATTTTGACCAAATTTTGCCGAAATTTTGACCAAATTTTACCCAAATTTTGCCGAAATTTTGACCAAGTGTCTTGCTTTCTCTTAAGTGAACATTTATCTCGAGATTTCATTAAATTTTATAGAATTTAATAAAATAAATGAGATGTAGTTGAGGCTTATAAGGATAAAGGGTTAATGGGATTGGATATTTTTTTAAGTAAAAAAGTCGAAAGTTTGTATCTAGTTATCTTGCAGTTTATATGGCTAATATGTACAGGTACAATGAATTTTGGTAATGGAGTTTTAAGGGTGGGTATTTACAACTTTTTTTGAAAGAATTTTTCGAGTGTTGTTTTTAAATGCACTTTTTAAAGGCCATAAGGTTAAACATGAGAGATTTGGGTCTTGAGATTTTTTTTTTTTTTCAAATTTGGTTTCAAATGTCGGTTTTCTTCTTATACACATTTTTAATGGCATTCTTGACCGTATAAATGTATTGTGAGAGATTAAGCATTATTTCTACCTGGAATGTTGATATTAGATATACATATAATACTCTATATACTAGCTCGAAAGCTCATATTTCGTTAAATTTTCTTAAATACCAAAAAAAAGATATATTCGGCTTTCAGGCCTTTCCATGTTAAACCTCATATAAAGGTCAAAAAGCCCATCCTTTGAAGAAGATATCATTTGAAGTTTAAAAATTGAAATTTATTCTTAAATTCTTTCAATATCGAAATTCTAGTTTTCGACCATTTTATAACAAAAATTACCAAATCTTGAGTTTCATTGGGCTTTATTGGGCCTTTTACAATGCTAAACCTCATATTAAGGCCGGAAAGCCCATTATAGCCCAAAGATATGCTTTGAAAAATACCATCCATTTTTATTTTTTTCTTAAAATAATGAGATAAATTATCAAAATTTCTAAACTTTGTCGGAAAATTTCAAAATAAAAGATTCAAAATCTCAAATTTTTGTGAAATCTTGTAGAAAATTCTAATAAAAAATGATATCTTTGGGTTCTAATGGGCTTTCTGGCCTTTATATGAGATTTGATATGCAAAGACCAAATTTTATAAGACACTCAAAAATTAGCTTGTTTAAAATCTGTATTTAAAATATTGTGCTAAAAAATCGAGCTAAAATTTTGTAAAGGTGCTGAAGTTGAGAGAAAAAAAAGTCCATAAAAGCTTATGTAAAATGTTCAAATATAATAAATGTCCATAAGGCCAGCACTTATATGGAAATTAGCTTATTTTTATTTGTAGGTAAGTAGCTGGAAATGTACTAGTATCTTATTAGATATTAAAAAAAGTTAGAATTCTGGAAAACAAGTTTTAAATGACCAAAATAATACACTTACTTGTACTTGTGACCAAAAGCTAGAGTGTAATTTATAACCTGAGGAATTGTTTTTATTTTAACTTGAAATTTGAGTCAATTTATGGTCTAATTATTCAAATTTGAGGTTAATTGTTGGGATTTTAATGCTAGTTTACCTACTCAATCAATTACTGCAAAAAAAATGTAAAACTGACAGCAAAAGTCAAGTCTAGAATTATCATTATAATTAAGATTTCTGGTTGAATTTTACATAAAAATTTGGTCAAAATTTGCAAAATTTTGATATAAAATTGCTAAATCAGGACCTTTTTGAAGGGCAACTAGAAAAATTGGCCTAATTTTTCTGAAAATTTCAGATTTCTAGGTAAAACTATAACAAAATCAGACTTGAAATTTTCAGAAAATTTTCAAAATTTAATTATATCCGTATTTTGGTTGAACTTGTCCATATATTTTTGTTTAAAGTAAAGTTATAGGGGCAAATTCAACCAAAATAGGGATGAAATTAAACTTAAGTCTTTCAAAAAGCCTTTTTTAAAGAATTATTTCAACACATTATCACCACAAATTTTACTAAAATTAGGAATTTTTCAAGATTTTAAGAAATTTTAGACATTTACGAGTATTTGGTATGCAATAATTGGACATTTTTTGCCCAAAAATTTATTTAAAAAAGAAAACTATAGGCTTATAGTTTGTGTAGGAAGTTTGAAAAAATCCTGAGTTTGATTGGCTCTTAATTGTCGAGTTGCAAAATCGTCTGGTCGAGAATTTAAATTGGCTTTAAAAGTACAACTTTTGCTGTTTTTTTCTTTCTGAAACATTTAAATCACAATTTCTGGGTGTGGACTGACGGAAGAATTGAGAATGAAATTTTTGGCTCAAGTATACTGATACCTGTAAGTATCTGTAAGTATTTCATATTTACATTACCTGTACCTACATTGTTAAAACTAGGCACTTGGTCGATTTTAATTTTTCAAAGTATCAGTAAAAGCTTAAAATTCTAGTAGATTTTAGATGTTTTTTTTTAATTTTTAAAGAGTAAAAGATTGGCTTTTATAGTGTGAAATGTACTTTTGCTAAATGCATCTTTTTCTACTAGTAGGTCACAATTTTTGGCAAAGAATTTGAACTGAAATTTGCTCATCAAAAAAATTTGAATTAAATGTCAGACCCACCTTCGATTTGATTCGAACTTTTCAAATCCTTTTTATCGCCTCTTTAATAAATATTTTATTTTATTTGTTTTGTTTTACAAGATCTTGAGTCGAAATTCGGTCAAAATGTCCAAGTTTAAAAATGCCATTTTTGGGCCAAATCTACAAATTTTTTGAGGGCCCTGTCAACCGTAAACTAACCCAAAGTTCATAAAAAAAAGTCTCTAGATAAAGGATTGTATATTTTTGAACATAAGATCTAGGTAAAAATTTGGGTTAATATCATCCATAGATCAAAAATATAGGGTTGAATTGAATTAAAATAAAGATGTAATTAAGCTTCAATAGTCTTCAAAAGACCATTTTTTAATCAATTTTTCAGACATTTTTAACACAAATTTTGTCAAAATTATGAAATTTTCAAGATTTTAAGAAATATTAGGCATCTACAGATATTTTATATACAGGATGTTCAATAATTTTCCTAAATTTTTGGACATTTTATCATTTTCTCGTTTTCTAAAATGCCACCCACATGAGATTCAAATGGAAAAGTATCTACTGATAGATAGGTACATAGTAAAGTAAGTAGTTCTTGTTCTAAAGGACAATTATCGATTTCTAATTCTCAAATAAAGTTGTCATTTTAAAACCAAATAACTCGTCACAATCTGGACTCAAAATCTCAAATTGACATTTGACAATTTAAACGAAAACTACTCCTATAAAGTCATTAGCCTTTTTTCCTACAAGTTCAAATTTTGAACACTGTTTTTTAACTTAAGTGCTCTAAATTTGAGCTAAAACTTGACTAAAACTTGGCTAAAAATTCTAAAATTTGTGACCAAAATCAAGAAAAAGGGTCTAGAGACAATTTTAGCTACATTCTAAGGCAAAGAAAAATTTCAGATCTCTTAAATAATTACAAAATTTAAAAATTTGATCAAAATTTTTGTCTATTAGATATCTAAAACCTGTACTTATCAAAAATATCTCAAAATTAACAATCTACACAAGATCCTTTTTATAACATAGGATAATGATTTACAAAATTTTGGTTATTTTATGATGGGTTTTCACACATAAGTGTGTAAATTATCAAAATTGTAGCTATTTTTA
>JAQIXA010001634.1:0-23109 GCA_034699045.1 Nanhermannia cf. coronata Gr-Ori-00579
TTTCGATAGAGTAGCTTAAGGGCTACATTATTATGCAAAAAATTTTGATTTAAATTGACTTTTAATTGTGAAAAAAATTTATTTAATAATTAATTTTGAGAGAGATAAAAAAGGCGACCGCCATTACGTACCTGCGTATTATTATTATTATAAAATGCTTAATAAACCTTTGTTTTAGACTTTTTTAGGCACAGTTTCTGCTAAATTTCTGTGCTAAGAAAATAAAGTTTTCCTAATCATAGGCAATAGATACTTACTATCAGTATTTGGTAACTAGCATCGCATATAGCTTTTCTAAAAAAAATTATCTTATTGTTGGAGTTAGATCAGCAGAGAGTCTTTTTTGATTGAATGCAGGATATTCTAAACTATAATTGTGAATTTATCTTGAGTTACTTTTGGACAAACTTGTTAAACTCAAAAATTTGTCAAAATTTTACATTCGTATCCTACATATCTAAAACTAGACCAATCTAAAACTAAAACTACACTAACTTGTAAGGCATTCACCATCAGAGCTCTAGGTCAAGTTCTCAAAAAAAACAAATTCTGACTTATTGGATCCTAAATTTCTTTTTAATTACATTTAATTTCATTTCAATTTCTTGAATTTTTACTGGGTCAAAAGATTGTTAAAATATTCTAGTACTAGATCTAATAGATTGCCAAGAACAAAATCAGGACCATATTCATACTAACTTTTCTACAATTTCAGACCTTTAGGTGAACTATATAAGTGTTTCAAAATTCTCATAATTTTGACTTTTAGCTAGAAATAGATAATATCTCTTACCTGTACATTGTAGGTAGGTACATAGTGTAAGTATCTACTTATGAGGCAAATATCTATCAAGCCTGAATTTCTCAAAAATCTGTCAGAATCTTGAAGATTTTTTGTCACTTTGAGCACATGATGGTAAAAAAATGGTTTTTTTATTTGTAAATTGAGACTCAGCTTCTGTTAGGTACATCTTACATGTCAAAAAAATTAATCTCCAATAAATGAATTGCAAAAATTTAATAATTTCTATTTTGACAAATGACACCTACTCAACTCAACAGATACAAGTATAAATCATAAATTATAATTATTTCTATTTATCCTACAAATCACTATAAATACCAAGCCTTATAATAGTTCATAATTACCTCATAGTAAGCCAGTGGAATGAGGTTCTTTGGATCTTTTGAGGCATCAATTAAATTAATAATAACCCAAATTTTTACACTTTATAAAGATTTCCTATATGATTATTTGACTTAAACCATTTTTGGTAGTTGTACTTGGGACTTAAAAGATTAGCCCTTGAACGGATCATCTCTTTAAATTACTTACTTGCTACAATGAGATTTGCTATTTTTATTTCAATTCTTGGTACTATAAGTATTATCTCAAGTTTTAATTATTCTTGTGCATTTGACATCAATTTTAAGCAATCTCAAATTCAATCAATTTACAGTTATTATCCTCTAAATACAAGGAACATTCATAAAGTTTACAAATTCTATCCGATTTCAAGAGAATCTCAAGATTTTAATTCAGAAAATTCAACAATTTCTCAAAATTTTGATGAAATACCTGAAGGAGGATCCATGTTTCAATTTGAAATTTTTCCAGAATCACCTGATGAAGGTTTGACCAATCATATTAATTTGAAAAGTTACAAGTTTTTGAAAATATTTTGCAAAAATAAGGTTCAATTTGGCCAGAAATACTTTTCAGGTTTACAGTAATCTGTAAATTTTATATTTTATAAGTTTAATTTGTCAAAGATTTCATATGAGATGGTTAAAAATTGACAAATTTTCAAAAATTTCTGAAATCTAATAGAAAATTTTAAATTTCATGTACTTTTACTGTAGACTGTACTTTTAGCGACGTTTAAAAAATCCATAAAAGAACTAAAAACTTTAATTTTTAATAATTTGGTAAATTTTGTTACAGTTGTACAAAGAAACTTTAGTTCTAGATTGACTATTTTTCTATCGAGATAATTTTGAGGAAAGGTATATACTAATAGATAGTTCACCTAACCTTAAAACTTTTATAAAAAAAATTCTCAAAATGGAAAAACCATTGAATAAAAAAAATTCAATCTCAACTGACAAATCTAAAATGATATTTTGCTAATTTTATATCTCAAAAAATAAGATCGGTATTATAAATTATAAATATCAGTACTCTAAAAATTTGAATAAATTTTCTTTATGATTATTGCAAATCTTGGTTTTCAGATTTCAGATTTCAGTATACATGTATATTATTATGTTTTAAATTCGAGATTTTTTTGAGTATTTTGAGCTTGTATCGTATTTAAGATACACTAATACTTTAGCACATACATATACGAGTATCTGTATAATCAAATTTTTAAATTTTGATAGATGAAAATATTCAAGAAACTGATTCAGATTTAGAACAAGAACCTGATGAATCAACAAGTGCAGGATCAGGAGATGGATCTGGACTTACTGTACCTTTTTGTCTAGCCAAATTGAAAGGACTGAAGAAAAAGAAGTTGAAGCTTTTGAAAAAGCTTAAAAAGCTCAAAAAAGTTTTGCTAATTTTGAAATTACTACCAATTTTATTCCCTCTTGCGGCTCCTGTATTTTTATTACCACTCCTAGCACTAGTACTATTATTTCCAGTCCCAGTTATTGTTACTGAAGGTCGAAAATCACCAAATAATTTACAAAATATGTCTGATTTATTATTTAAAAGAGATTATAATCACATCATTGATAAATTAGATCAATCGAAGAGACAATTTTCTGCAAATTAATTGTATTTTATTAACAAAGAAACTTTCTTTGGTGTCTGTCGAGGTCAACTATACGAATTTGAACTGCAAAAAACCACGGTTTTAAGCAATATCAGAGCATTTAAATGGACATTCATTACTCATTTATTAGCCTTTAAATTCAAAAAAACAGTGGTTATTTCTTGAACCTATTTGTGACAAACATCGGTAATTGACTCTGCTTTTGTAGATTTCAATATATAACTCATATGGCTAATCTCGACCCGCATCAAAAGAAGCATCCTTGTCAGTAATAATTTTTTTTGAATTTCAATTAGTTAATCTAGATTTATCAATCTGTTCCAATTTCATTCAAATATGTTCTAAATAAACAAATATATGTATCTTAGAAAATACAAAAATCGTGATAATCATTTAAGAATGAATCCAAAAATAAAAATATCAACTACCTATATTTAAATATAGGTAGGTAGATACACCTGCAAATATACTCTAAAGTATAAATATAGAATATTATATATGTATGATAAGTAGTCTTTAAGTCTTTTTACAAAATCTATGTATTCATATCATTAAATTACAAAAATAATAAAGACAGATTGTTGTACCTGTTTATGATTTGATAATGAATATAAAAAAATGCATCCTCATTTCGCTCACATACACTTTATTATTTCAGGCCTTTTATCTGACCAGTTTTTTTTTCTAAATCTGAATCTGAATCTAAATACACACATACCTACTGCATAGGTACATAAAAGTATACAAATAGTGTTCCACAAAACCGTGTTTATTTATTCTAATCCTAAATATACCTTTGAATTTTCAAAAGGATTCAAATTTTTCATACAAATTGTACTTACAATTACTACTTTATATATTATCCTAGTTAGACATAATTATAATTTCTTAAATATGAATTTCTCAAAATAACCCACTTAAAATACTGATGTATAGATACTTATATACATTACATACCTAGTACATACTGTCTAGTATCATTGTAGTGCAAGGAAAATATCTAGGTTCAAAATAAAATTTACAATTAATGTTCAAAATCAACAAAAACATTCAAATATTTTAAGTTTTAATCGTTTGATATGAGTATTTTTATCTTTAAAAGGTTCTTTAGAACTGTGACTTTTTGGCTAAAAGGGAATGTTTTCTGATTCTGAAACTATTTAGAAATTAAGCGATTTGAAACTCAAATTTTATAATTTTTTCAAATTTTTGTTTAAAAATTCAAAATCAAGAATCAAAAATTTGATTCTAATATATGTTTTACTTTATTTTTTTGCAAAATATCTGCCTACCTATCATTTTAGAAAAATATTAATACCCATTTTCTTTAAATTATTTTTAAAAAACTTGTCAATTGTGCAAAAATACCTAGTTCAGGTTCAGATTGCAGATAAGACAAAGTGTGACTATCCACCCTTACTGTAACTACAGAGTAGAAATGAAATGAGTGAATATAAGACAAAATATTACATAGATTACTTCATATTAGGTAGCAACTGCAAGACTTTAAAGGTAAGTAAAAAGTGCTCAAGATTAAGATCATACTATTACAACCGTAATTAAATTTAATCTTAAATGGGTAAACTAAAGAATAGGCTCTAGTCTGTATCACAGACTAGATACATATATGTATATGTCACAGATATGTGATATGTATATGGTATAGTAAGATAAAAAGGGGTCTTATTTACTAACTACTTACATAATTTAGCCCAATTTTCATGAACATTTCAGGTCAACTCTAGGTCAACTAATCATACTCCTAACTCTTTAGGGTCCAAAATTTGATTAAAATTCATTTGCAGTCTTTCTATGAATCAAGTCTATGAAAATTTGATTTTGTAATTTTACAAACTTACCATTAGCATTAGTTTTAACTAATGCTAAGTATAGCCTAATGACCACTACTGATAGATCAAGTAATATAGGTAGTAAATAAAGTAGGATTCTGTAAGTGAGTAGTATAACTGAATATCCCATTTTTTTCTCAAATTAATATTCGTCAAAAATAAATCCAAATAAGTCTCAATTTTCCATTATAATGACCGAATGGTACACTAACTACCTATGTAAATATAAATCTCAATATGGATAAGTAAATTACACTAGCTTATCTCTAGATATTCATAATAATAATAAGTAGTAAGTAGGTACTGATAGTAGTAGGTAGATGAGAAATGGCATTAATTTACCTATACAATATGTCAAAAAAATTGCAATCTAATGGTTCATTCATTTTTCTCAAAAATCTTGGTGATTAAACAGAAACTTCAAGTGTAAGGTAAGACACACTTTTTTTTAACTTCTCATTTGATTATACACACCTTATACATTATATATAATGCTAAGGGATAAGTATATGATGTATGATGTATGGCATGGATAAGATAAGGATAACTCAACACACAAAAAAGTACTATCAAATCAAATCTTATTTTCATTTACATTAACAATTGTGAGTGATGAATCACAAATACAATTCATATAATATGAATTTCGGTTCTTTCAAATCAAATCCAAAAAAGTTATTTTTGAGTAGGTAACAGTAGAAGTTGAGTTGAGATGACCAGATGGGATTTACTTATTAGAAAAAAACCATTTATTATTAAATCTGCATTAAGGTCGGTGTCGACTGAGCCGACACTAATATTAGTAGTAACCCATTTATGAATATTAAAAAGTAGTACTGAACTTACTACCGAACATATAAATTGGTGAGGAGTTTTGAGAAAATGGACCACAACTCATTCGAACACCAAAGAGTGTAAAAATGGTGTCCAAAATAAATTTTTATAAAATTAATTTCTTATTACTTGGAGTCCTTGTAATAGTTGTGACCAGTCAAGATATTACCGACACATCTAATTACTATAATACTGGGAACACGGGGGCAATAGGTGTTGGGAAATCATATTCGGGAAATTATAATAAGTACTATACTCCTGTAGTTCCAGCACCAAGTAGTCCAAATTCATTTCAAAAGGTTTATAATGGACAGCAAATCTCGAGGGATGCTTCAGTGTCAAGTTCTTATGCGGCGCCTGAAACTGGAGGAGGTGGTGGGGACTTAAGGTACCTAATAAAAAAAATTTGAGTTTTTTTTCTAACTTGAACTAGAGTCTAGTCTAGGGGGTCTGAAATCTGAAAACCAAGATTTGCAATAATTATAAAGGCCCATTTATTCTAATTTTTTGTGCATTTATACCGATCTTATTTTTTGAGATATAAAATTAGCAAAAATATCATTTTAGATTTGAAAAAAATGGCTTGAGTTTCAAAATTTTTTTTTATTCAATGGTTTTTCCATTTTGAGAATTTTTTATAAAAGATTTTAAGTACACATTGCTATGAAATGATCTATCTTTAAAATGTAAAGTTTTGAGCAAATCGAGATATGAAATATTTCTCAAGAGTTTTAAAGCTAATCAAAGGTTCAACTGTACATGTTTAGTTTTTGAGGATAAAATATCTTAATAAGATCTGTTTTTTCATTAATTTTACAAGAGCTATTACAGTATAGTAGTTTTAGCTCAAAATTTTGAAAATTTAAGAGAAATTTGTAACCTAGAGGTTTACAAAATGCATAACCTACTAATTTTAAAATCATATTTTGGATTTTTACTCCTCTAGATTGACACATTGTGGTATTTTTATCTCCTTCAAGTTGAAATCCTAGAATTTGTAATATATTCTAATAGACAAAAACTAGGACTTCACATCACATACGAGTAGAAAATAGAGATAAGCATATTACTGATACTATGAAGTTTCTCAGTTTTTTCTTTTAAGAAAATCTTAATGTAAGATTATTTTAAAGCTAATAATGCAGGACACTTGGCAAATAATTTTAAGGCAAAATCTTTAGATTCTTTTAACATTCTGTAATATCTAGATGACCTAGAGGTCTGAATTTTTCAGATATTTGAGATATCTTTAAGTTCAAATGTTTCCTTCTTATAATTTTTACTCAAATACATACTTTTTAATAACCCTTTTATTGTTAAAATCTTGAGAAATTTAAAATGATATTTCTGAGTGATTTATAGGCCTGAAACTTTCAGGAAAGTTAGCTTATTCTTAATCTGAACTGTAGAATATTACTTGTTCTCAAGTTCCTCCAGTTTACGAGAATAAAGTAGTTCTCACACCTTTTTTAAGGTATGAATGTAATTGAATTTAAGTTTTTTTAAATTTTAGTAGTTCTTATGGAGCACCTTCTTCCGAGTATGGGGCAGCTTCAGGAGGCTACGCAGGTAAAATTATTGAAAAAATGCCTACTTCCATACTTATTATTTTGTTAGGTACATAAACGTATTTTAAATTTTAAATAACGACCAATTTCCATTTGAGGTGGTGGTGGTGGTGGTGGTGGTGGACAAATGTACCATTATTCTATCATACCTGCAGCAGCAGCTAGCCAACAATATGGTGCCGTTGGTAAGTGTACTCTGCCATATACAATGTATATACATGACACAAAATTAAACTTAATTAGTCTTGAAATATTTGGTCATTCATTAAAATTCCATATAAGGTTAATGGTTTGAGATTTGAGATTTGTAAGATTTGGATAGTATAAAATGGTAAAAATTAGACGCCAATTAAACAACATAATATTTCAAGACAGTTTATAATATTCTATTCTAGATCGGTTTTCCAAATTTCATTAAAATATAATCTATCCGTATCAACTTGCACAAACATTCTCGTATTAGGTATATGAAAGCTGAAACCAGTAGCTTTCAGAAAGCATTTATCAAAGATAATTTTTATGAAAAAGGTAAAAAATTTCTCAAACAAGTGTGCCTAGTCTTACCTAATCTATATCAATAAAGAAAAAGATAAATTTCAATCTCAATCAAGTTCAAATTAGGTCCTATATTTTTTGAAAAATTTTAGTTTTTCGATTCTATAAATCCTTAAAACTAGAGATTCTTCTAAAAAAAAATTGTAAACCTCAATGAATTTTAAGATTAAACTAACTTTTTTGACCAAATTTATAGATGATGACTATGACGACGATGATGATGACGATGATGGAGGCGGACTTTTGGGTGGTGGAGCAACTCAAGCCCTTTGTATAGCCAAGCTAATCGGACTCAAAGGGAAAAAGATAAAACTTATAAAGAAAGTTAAAAAGTTGAAAAAAATCCTCAAATTCATCAAATTTGCACCCATATTACTACCCATTCTATTGCCCGTACTTTTAATAGGGGCAATTGCCCCTTTAGCCCTACTTCTCTTACTACCCATTCCAGTAATAAGTGGTAAAACAGTGGTAACTCCAGCCACTTTTTCTGGACGTATTTTACCACAATCACAATCGCAATCAATCGACTCAGAAAATGAAATTGTATCTTCGAGATCTTTCGATGGAAAGTATTCAAACTATACAAGTACACATGGTAGTAGTCCTATATCATCGGCACTCTCAGCATTTGTTCCCAAAATCTCTGAATATCTTCTCAAATCGGTTTTAGAGAGAGAAGAATGTGTTGAGAGGATCTCATGCGAGTTGAGTCAAGGGACTGAAAGCTTACTTGGAAAAGGAATTGGACACACTGTCAAAAATAAATTTAGAGATTGGACAAAAAGGTACAATTATAACTAAAAGTATAAGATTTCTGGAAAC
Source organism: Nanhermannia cf. coronata Gr-Ori-00579 (assembly GCA_034699045.1). NCBI lineage: Eukaryota > Metazoa > Arthropoda > Arachnida > Sarcoptiformes > Nanhermanniidae > Nanhermannia > Nanhermannia cf. coronata Gr-Ori-00579. Next base: position 8,416 of record JAQIXA010001634.1, read on the forward strand.
CCTTATCCAGAAAATTGAAAAATCTAAACAGTACTTAGAATTAGATAATATAGTAGAATAAAGCTTCAATCAAAGGAATTTGATTTCATGTACACCTGGACATTGATATATGTAACATAGATATACAATGATGTCCAAAAACAAATCACCTCGAAATATCAAGGTTTTTTGGCAGCTACATAAAATAAATCACATAAGAAATGGTAATTTGGAAATTGGCATTGCAAGATTTCCAATCTCACATTGAATGCTATTCCATAAGTTACATGGCGGACACAAAAATCTTGATATTTTAAAAACCTACTAGAAACATATAAAAAGATCTTGATTCTGGCTTTTCTGTTGACATAAGTAAGGGTCATAACTTCAGGAAGGCCTGTTCCCCTATTAGATTTGATCTATGCGGCTATTTTTATCTGTAGGAAATTTTTTTATAAATCTAATTTTTAATACATTTAAGTATAATTTTGAAATTCAAAAGTTCCAAAGGATATACAGTATATACGGCTTTCAGGCCTTTAACATGCTAAACCCTTTAAAAAGGCTAGAAAGCTCATGATAAGATATTTTTTAAGCAAGTTTTTAAAATATTCAAACTAAAAAAGTCATTTTGAATTTTTGCAGAAGTTTAGGCGATTCAGCCGTATTCAAAAGGATTTCAACAGCGGGTGAGAAAACGGGCTCTTGCGAGAAATTCAAATGCAAGCCAGTAAATGCAATGCAAAACTATCTGTTTTGAAATCAACTTGTAATTTAACTAATAATGGACAGGATCCGGATCATGAATACCTGAAATATATTTTAATTTATTGTTATTTATTTTTATTTATTAATGACAACCCTTGAATTTTGACTATGACTTTTACTGACATTATTATGACTATCTGTATGACTATGACTTGACCTTTGCTGGACGAAAATACTCAAATAATGACTCAATTAACAGTACCTACAAAGTACTTACATAGTAAATGACTACTGAAAGACTAACCTAACTACAGAACACTTTGACTCTGACAAACCTAACTTGAACAAAATGTACATATTTTTATACAAAATAACTTGTAGACCTAACTTGTTACATAGATACTTGACACTTGACTATCTTAGATTTATATACCTTAGAATACAATACCTAAACGAGACTGACTTTTTTTGTGATGACACTTACTTACTTACATATACCTATATAACCTGACATTGACATGACGAAAACATAACTAATTTATTGTTAAACATAATTTATATAATTTATAGCTAACTACATACATACCTATTACCTATTACTAATTACTACCTATACATAATATGTAATTACTAATGTATATTGTTTGTAGTATTATTTATTTTGTATAAGATTTTTACATAAAAATTAATACTTGATTTATATTTTTTTGATTACGTAATAAAATGCAGTGCAAATAAAACAAAAAATACACGAGTTTTTTTACTTTACGATCTAGTGTGATCAATTATTTATTCAATCATTTAATTATTGATTACAACTATAAGAGTTGTATATTTATGTACATACTGATACATTAGATTAGATACTCGTATATAGTATACTTGTAATTAGTGAAATCCTTTTTTTTAGTTTTTGCATTTTTAATCGTAATACAATAATATTAAAACCATAAATTTGGTTTTTCAGAACTGAACGAATATTGAATAATACTGAATTATACCCTAATTTAGGTACAAGTAATTTATACAAAGTAACTGTATAAAGATACAGTAGAGATATCTTAATGATCTAGGTACCTATAATATTACCACAGATATTACTCTTAAGTATACTCTTAGTTATATATGCATATTTATACCTTGGTATACTTCGGTATAATCTATATTAGATATATTTATTTTAATGATCTTTCAATTACCTGTTATTGGCTATATAAATCATGCTCTTTACAATTGCTAATTGCATAAATGAATCAAATCTCAATTATTGAATATGTATATTTTGCTACTATACTGTATGTACCTATACATACATATATCTTTTATTAGGCCATTCATTTGAGAAAATAATGAGGATAGAATCATATTTACGATTGTAATTATAACTGTCAGATCATTGCATTTATACCTATTAACCCGCACTCATTCAAAATGAGTGGAAAAGGGCTACAGTGCCCGTCATGTCATGTCTGTTTGAAAGTTTGCGGCTGAACCGGAGATCAGATTTGCACCAAAATTGGTCCACATATAAAAAGCATGAACATGAAAACCCAGAAACTTGATGAGAGTGTGGATACCCTATTTCACCTGTATGTCGGAAAAATTTAAAAAATTCGTCAAGAATTTGGATTTTTGCTGAATTTTTATTTTGGAATGACCGTTTATGCTCATATATATATTACTGATTACTGATTACTGATAAACGGAATTCTGATAGAGCTCAAAGAGCTCTATCGAATGATATAGGTAGGTAACTTTGCTCATTTCTTTTGCGGAAAATTTCGAAAATCAACAGAAATTTCGAAAAAACATCAAAATTTCAAATATTTCTGTAATAAAAATAAAATATTTCTTATAGAATCAGAATCAAATTCTAACCTAGTGCGTGCTTTCATGAGGGTAAAACCAATTTATAAAAGTATGTACCAAGTTGTACTTTTATGAGATTTTTGACGGATACTATCGGATAATTGGACATTTTTCAAATCTTAAAATAATATATTTACATGATATGTTACTACTACTTGTATTACATTAGTACTAGATATTATTTTATTTCAAAAAAAATGCAAAGTAATGATTTTTCCACTTGAGTTGACTTTAATCTATCAGATTTGTCACTAATTCTGAATTCTGGTAGTGAACAAATAATTAATAAATAAATATTAATGATTTTAGTTACAATACTTTTTAGGTGTACTGTATTTTATTTATTTTGCACACACATTAAGGTCAATAGTAGGCTTAAATACGCATAACCTATATAGATTTTACAATAAATTTTCGATCAAATTTTTAATTTTATTCAGAAACCATTAAACTCTTGTCCAATTAAAACCATCTCTCTCGCCCCTGGATTTAATTAAATAATTAAAAATGGGCATTAAAAATAAGACAAGTTTTGTGATTTTGCTGATCTTTTTGATTTATTACCTGCAAATTGGTACATGTCAGGAAGCTGGTTTTGAAACTAATTATTTCCCAAATAATTATAATTACAACAATCAACCTCAGCCACAACAACAACTGCAACAACAACAATTAAAGATTAACCATCGAGATTCTTCATATGGTGCACCTGGGTTTGATTCTTTTCAAAGCAATTCATATGGATCAAATAATGGTTAGTAAATTCTACTTTTTCATACTTCAAACTAACGATAAGTACCTACTTAGGCATTATGTATATGTACCCTACCTAAAAGATTCTATATGCCCAAAAAAACTATAATATTTTGAGAAATGAATCTGATAGTTACCTATTGAATAGTTTGATAGCATAGTTTGAAAAATTTTGAATTTTGAGATCTTACTTTTCGTACTTCGTACAGTTATCAAATTGAAGACTGAGATTTCAAGTCGAGATTAGTATTTAGAATATCACTGCCTATGAGAACTGACTATTTTCAATCATAAACATAAAGACATTTCTACCAAGCTAATAGTAAGATATATTATATCCAACCAGGCACAGATTTATTAAACTTTAATTACAAATTATTGAGTTCCATAAGTAGATTTACCAAAAGATTTTGAAAAATTCTCAAAATATCGATCAAAGTTGTATTACCACTAATCCTAAGTTCTAAGTACCACACTATTTCGTAAGTTGACAAAAAAAACCATTAAAAAATTCTTAAAAATTGCTAGATTTTCTTTTCTAATGGTCTAAATTATAAGTTCTATTTCTTCAGATTCTAACCGAGCGATCTTTATGTAGGACTTTAAATTTAGATAGATTTATAATATTCTTCAGAATCAGATATTTTGCATTTTTTTTTTTAACTTTTTTAACTGCTTTTAGGTGATGATTATGACGATGACGATGACAATAACGACCTCCTAGGTGCAGGTGGTGGTGCATCAACTCAAGCTCTTTGTCTTGCAAAAATAATCGGATCGAAAATCAAAAAAGCTAAACTTTTGAAAAAGATCAAAAAATTGAAAAAGATCATCAAAATCCTCAAATTTTTACCATTCTTTGCGCCTATACTTTTGCCAATTTTACTTATTCCAGTTGCAATAGGAATTGGGCTATTTTTAATAAAACCATTCCCACTAGTAGTTGTCAATCCATTGGCTTCACCACCAGAGATGGGGAAATCCTTAAGCACAAAAATTGACGAAATCGATGAAAAAATCCGAAGCATTTTACAGAGTGACGAATGTGTCCAGAAAATATCTTGCCAACTACAATATGACATTGAAAATACCACAAATGTTCAGGATAAAAATGCTATCAAGTCCAAAATGAATACGATTAAAAGGTATCAAATCTAAAGTACTTTGTCGCAATGTCTAATTATAGTGTACAATTCAGCTCTGTAAAATCATATTTTAGCCTTAATTGTTACTTTTTGCTTGTATAAATAGATTGATGGTCTTTCAGATCTTTCAGATCTGAATTAAACATTATCCACGAAACATGTGCGGAATAACTTCTAAATTTAAATTCTACCTATATATTTTAGGATCAATCCAACAATGAACTTTGGCTTTGACATTAGCAAGAAATCCTCTCCAGGTACTTGTGACCTGTATAAATGCAAAGATTTCAAAAAACTTGTAAATCTCGTAAATTGACCTTTTGACACTTGGGAATGGACAATGGACAATGAACATGGACAATGGACAATGGACAACATCGACTTCTACTTTACTGACTTGACTTGAACCAGAACCAGACAGAGCGAGACATAGACATACTACGAGACGAATTCGAATACGAGTATACTTGGACTGGACTTGGACCTTTTTGACATGACTCTTGACTATTATTCGACTTTAGACATAAATGGACACTTGACACATGACACTTTGACACATATTTATTCAATATTTAAAGTACTTAATTACTATGTTAGTTAATTACGGTAATAAATTAGTAAATAAACATAATTCCTTTCAAAAAAGCAAAACTATCTCATAAAACCCCTTTTTTAAAGAGTTGTATCATTTCAAAGAGCTAAAAATTAAAATAAAAGCGGCTTACCGTTTGTAAACAGTCGAAATTCGGGACTCGGGACTCACTGTTTTTTTTTAATTTTTTTTATCAGTTAATTAAATCATAAATATTCGAGATTAGTAATTAGTAGGTTAATTGCAATTAGCGGTTGACGAGAGATATGAACAAATCGTTAGGGAATCGATCTATGACTGCACAGGCACAGCAAGTCAAGCCCATCACTTTACAAGGGTCCGCTCAATTGGTCGTAGAATTTTTTAGTAAGTAACTGACACTTAACTTTAAATCTAACTATCTCAATCTCAATCTCAATTAGTAATTATATATAATAAGTAGGGTAAATCTTTTAAGGCACTCGCATGATACCATAGTGTACCTTATAAAGAAACTAACATATATATATTATGTACCTATTTATTATATAGCTGACGGTACTGTATGATAATGATGAATGTCAATTTGTCAATAGATAAGTTTTTTAATTTAAGTGGTCATTTCCTTTACTCAGCTCTGAAAAACCAGAACATGGTTTCAATATTTTGAATGATCCTTGTATAATTGAGACTTGTTTGGACTTTTAAGGGCTGAATTAAATTAATGTGCCCTTTAGAGTAGAGCTAGAGAGATGTACTTATTATAAAAGTACATCTTTATCTTTATGCAGAATGTTTACTTGCTGTATTTGTAAAATATTTATATTGTTATCTTTTAATTAGAGTACGCAGTTAACTCGATTCTGTACCAGCGTGGGGTCTATTCTCAAGATTCATTCGAAAGGACTACTCAATACGGAATCACCCTCTTTTCAACAAAGGATCCGGAAATCATCGATTATTTTGAGAAAATTATACCTCATTTAGAGAGTTAGTTTAATAAAATAAGACTATAATAATGGCAATGAGCAATGACTAGTCCTCCTAACTAATTATGTAATTGTATCATTGTAAATACGATTCTAATATTTATTTTGCATTTTAGAATGGCTGACTAATAAAGAATTAAAGGGGATTTCTCTTGTCATTACAAGTGCTCTTACGGGTAAGAATTGGCATCTAATTATTTAGTTTAAAAATACATAAATCTTATGCCAATCTTGAATTAAATCTAATTTTTTTAATTCTTATTCTGCAGGAGAACATTTAGAAAAGTGGGATTTTGAAATTAATAGCGTGAATCAATCTGATGGTGACCAAACCATTACAGGGTACGATAGATATTTTATGTGTTAGATATTTTATTTAGCCTTATAGTTGTAATTACGGTTTTTTATTGTATTTTAGGAGAAGGAGAGAGTATGGAAAGAAAGAGCTTGCTGAGATTCAAAAAGGAATTAGAAATGTTATGAGACAAATTACGGCCACCGTCACATTTTTGTAATTTTTGTAATTTTTACAATTTTTCTAATTTTTGTAATTTTTGTAATAATTTTTGTAATAGGCCTTTGTTAGACAGTCGATGCGCTTTCGACCTTCGAATATTTTTAAATAAAAAGGCTGATGTAGCCGAGGGTAAGCAATTGACAAATTCAATTTTATGTCGTATAGATTTTTATAACTTTCTTTTTTTTATATTATTTATTAGGATGGATGGAAGAAAATGCTCCATCAATATCAAATCCTGAACGAGTACAATTAAGGAGTTTCTCGACTTCTATACACAGAGTTCAAGCTTCCGTAACCTATAAGGCAGAAGATGAAGATCCAATTTAAAAGATTTACTTGCCTAGGCATAATTAATTTTTAATTAATTTTATATTTTAATTTTAATACCATTTCTTAAAAAGAATTAGTTTTTATCTTCCATTCCAACTTTCCCTAAAAATTAAGCTAATTTATAAGGTAAACTAAACCTAAATTAGTGATACCTACATTTTCGTACTGATTTCCTATATTTATTTTAGGGTTTAGACTATAAAGTTTAGGTTTAGATAAATTGTTTAATGTTAATGATTAGTAATTAGTAAGCACTAATACTATATTATACTTTTCGATTCCTATGTAATAGTTAGTAATGTACAGAATAATCGAATGACTTAATTTTTACCTCATAATAATTTATTACTTTTTTATTTTATTTTAAAGACCTAATTTATTATTTATTTTATTAATAATACCTAAATTATCAAGATATGTTACTTTGATAAACTTCTATTTTATTTTACTTTACACTTTTCTTTGTACTATTATAATTGTAATTTAAACTTTATACTTGTCCTCATTTCTTGTTTAATTTTTTAAAGCAATATTTTATTGACCATTTCTCTTGTATTTAGGTATATCTATTATGCTATAATATGAATAATTGAATACATACATCTACAAACACAAAACTATGAAACAGAGTTTGGGTAATTGTTAATGTTTGATTTCAGTATAAAAATATCAAGTGTATAATAAAGTTCAAGATAGTATTAAATATAGATATTTTTAACAATAATGTAGATTATACATTTGAGTCTGTAGATTTTTCTACTTTATAAAATACAAGCATATGATTTATATAATAATTAAAATTATAAGAATTTTAGTAATATTATTTAGCTATTTGAAAATAAGAAGACGTTTTTGTCATATTTTTTTATTACATTATATAAAATATTTCATTTTGAAAAAAATATAATTATGTGGTATATTAGTGTTAGTAGTATATTATGTAGGTATTGAATAAGCTCAAATGAGTAGGGAGGTGGTTTAAAAAATATTTAAACAATTTAGTATATAAAAACCTTTATAAAAGGGATAGGGGTATATTATTATAAAAATTAAAGTAAAAAATGAAGAATTATTGGATTTGTAACTTAATTTAACTTTACTTTAATTATAAGCACACTCATCAAAGATTTAAATCGTAATTCATCAAAATATAGAAATATAATGTAATTTATGGAATTAAATGTAAATAAATAAGTACCAATATTATTAGTTTTATAGTAGCAGTGTAGTCAGATTTGTGTGGTTAGAATTTAAAAATCATCATTTCCAGATTACTTATTTTTCCTGGGTCTTCCTGGTCCTCGACCTTTCTTGGGCTTAGCTTTAGAAGGAGTCGGAGGTGTTAGTTCTAGAAAGAATTTACAACAATCAAAAATACACAATTAGATGCTTTTCCTTTATAAAATAAAATTTAAGGGAATGAAAATGTAATTGCAGTTTAGTAATTTCATATAATTTCTAATTACTTTTGGTTTCAAGCGGGTTTTTAGCCTTTGCTCTTTCTCTTTGTTGAGCTCTTTTTAATTCCCTTTGGGTCGTTTCAAACTGGTCAACTAACAATCGGCTTTCAATAGAAGTAAGATTTTCGTACCTAAAACATTTTGGCAAATGGTAATTATTAACTTAGGATTAGTGTTAGATAAAAATAGTAGGTATAGTATAAAGTGTATTAATAAAAATAGAATAGGTAGGTAGGTTAGGTATAATAAAATATCTTTACTTACGGCTCCCATGTACTTTGAGATCTAAATTAAATAGGCAAAAAGGCAAATATAAGTATTTTTTTTAATTTTACTTATTAAAAAAACAACCAGGTTATCTCACAAAAACCATATTTTGATCTCTATTATAGATAAATCTTTAATATTCTTCCTACTTATAAAATTACGACCAAATTATGGTTTTTCAATTTCAAAACGGAATTCTATGAATAGAGTATAAGAAATAAGAAAGTACCTTTAACTATTATTATAATCTAAAATCTAAATATAAAACTAAAAATAATAGCTAACGGTAAATTAAATATAATTTATAATGTATAGGTAATAAGTAATAAAAATTAACTTACATGTGAAAGTCTTTCCTATAATTATTAATAATGAGACTTATAATAATGTAGTATATATTATATATTATTATATAAATATTTAACCATTGAAGAAGATATTGAAATTCTCCTTTTCGCATTCTTTTCTTTAATATTTTCTCTACAGGAAATGTTTCATAATATTCAGTTTCTTCATCGTTTTCTTCTTCATCCTCAGCATTTTCATTGAGTGCACCGTTAGCATTAGGGGTAGTGATTAATTCATCACTTTCACTGTCGCTATTAACATCATAATTTCCAATATCGTCAATGATTGTCTTGTTATTTTCATCTTGGACAGGAATTGAGCCTGAGCCAGAGCTTGGTACTTCTCCATCATCTACGAAGCCTGCACTGGTACTTGGGACTACATTTTTTATATCTTGATTATCATCGTTTGCCATTTCAACCATTTCTTCGTTTCCTTCCAGGGGATTAAGATCGTCTACTTCTACATTAGTGATATTAAATAACTTTTTTCGAGGAAGTGGTATAATTCGTCTACAACCACCATCATCAGCAGCAGATTCATCATCGGTTAGCTTAATCTTCTTACTTGAACTTTCACCTTCACTGCTATCTTTTTCTTGCTTGATGACGATGCCTGCTAACAATCCATTTTGTGGTGGCGTTGGTTCAGCAACAGGTGTTTTTCTACTATTTCTCTTGGGCAGTGATACTGTATTAGGAACAAGAGATTGATATCCAGGGTTTGAAGTATTAGAGGCTGGAATAGCAGTATTATCAGATCCTAGTGTCAATGAAGGTGGTGTTTTGATGGTGAATTGCATTTCTTGTGGTGACTGTGGCGATGAAGAGGCTAAAGATCTGCAGTTGACAATACGTAGTGTTACCGAAGGAGCTTTGATTTTCATCTCCTCAAGGGCTTCATTTGCTACAATTTTCATTTTGTCAAGTGCTTGAGTTATCATCCTCATTGGTCCAATTTTATTATTAACGATACACATTATATCCTTTTCATTTAGAGTAGTCAAAATTTGATCAGTGATTTCATGATCTAAACAAATAATATAAAAAATGGGCATATCAACATAAAACTATCAACTATCAAACCATTATAAACCTCAATCAACCAACTTTTATCTTACACTATTACAACACAACATGTTGTTGCTGATGATGTAAGATCACAGCCACAGCAGTCTACATTCTACATAATGTAGCACCACAGAGAACCCATGAATGGCAGGTTCCAAAGGAACCTTTTACTGGAAGAAGGTTCCCTTCAAGAACCTTTTATAGGTTAGCTAGGCTATATTAGGTTAGGTTAGGTTAGCTTGGGAACCTGCCATTCGCCCCGTAAACCCGAGTTTGACCCTCTGTGGTAGTACCTTTATTCTTAAAAACCATTAATATTAAACCATCTTACCTTCGAAATTTGGGATGTATTTTTCCAGTGATAAGCTGCTGAGCAAGCTTTTGACCATTGAATTATTCAGATCCATGATTATCCAAAAATGTCCAAAAAAGGTTGTTAATAATGGTATAAATCGTTTCAAATACAAGAAGCAATAATAGCCCAGTCAGACAGACGCACCCAAGCTAATCGTAATAAAATAAGTGTAAGGCGTAAGGCCAAGGATCAAGAATACAGAATAATCAAGATCAAGATAAGGAATTGAAAAAAAACTCAAATAGGATATAGATATGAAGAAAAGGAGGTATATTATAGAAAATATAGGTAGTAGTAATTATTCAGTCAACTCAATATCATAAAGGATGTACATACTATTTTAGACAATCGTTAAAATGACGAAAGTAGGATATATCAGGTGTCAAGTACCAAGGTCAACTTGGGGGCAGGACAAATCGGGACTCGGGACAAAGACTTCTTGGTATTTGTCTTTGTATTAATTAATTGTATTGTACCTACTTTGCTTTGAAATTGAAATGAAACTTGAAACTTGAAAGTTGAAAGAAGTTACTTTGTCTTTGTTTTGTGTCTCTTGTCTGGTTTTCAAGTTTCTGAGCCTTCGAGCTCTATCTTTAGATTTATATATCTTCAGAAAAATCAGTTTCAGGTCTATTATGAGATTTCAAGCAAAATCCAAAATTTGGATTTTGCTTGAAATCTCATTGATATTTTGCCAAATATGTTCTGGAACAGAACAGAAATCCATAATTTCCAATTTCCATTTTATTCAACTCTGAAAAAAAAAACCGATTTTGGTCTCATTTTTGTAAGTACATATAGTAAGTAAACCTTTATGAATGTCTATATTTAAGTATAAATAATGCATTATGTTTATGTACAGGGTCATCCAAATTCCAAATCCAGAATAAGATGGCGAGACTGTTAAGGCTATATACCTATTATAATAATAACTGTATTACCCTTAAAACTTAAGTTGTCCAAGTCCAAGTAGGGTATACAAATACAAGAATGTTAAACACCTAGAAAAATAAGTTCTAAAATGTATGTAACTATACTTATAAGCTAAATCTATTAGATAAGATGATAAATCTTAACCTTAGCAGGATATCATTTATCGTGATCACTGATCACTGATCACACATTTCAAATTAGCTAAGCATAAAATAAATATTCATTTTATAAAAAAATAAGTATACCTACCTACTACCTATACCATACCTAATTTATAACTTGTACTTGTATTGTACTAGAGTATATAAGTATTAAATTGAAGACACTTTTTTAAAATTTCCTTTATTAATTTATCAGTACTTATGATTATAGTTATAGTTATAGTACCTATTACCTACCTATAATATAATGTACATGTACATGTACATGTACATGTATAATGTACATGTATAGGTAGTACCTATTAGGTACCCTACTCTTAGGCGGTAGGTACGCGGTAGCCGGTAGGTATCTTGTCTTTGAAGTCAATTTTAACAAAATATTTTACTAAAAAATCCAAAAAAAAAAAAATCATCTAAATAGTCCATATTATTACCTTTTACTTTTACGGATAATTTTACAGGTACCTATACAAAATTTCATTTACTAAGTAGGTAATAATGGTAATAATAGATTGATCTAAATAAATTTTCCATCATCCCCAAAAATTCCAAAATCAAATTCAATTTTGAAGGAACCACCATGAATATAATTTGAGTTGAATTTCATCCAAGTTTCATCAACCAATTTCCCAGTGAAGGACTCTTTGATTGCTTTATTATTGTTCATAATTTCCTCATTATGACAATTTCCTGTTGAGAAAACAACTCCAGTTAGTCCAGTACTAGGTGCATGTAGTTCTACAAAAATCAGAATTTTCATTGTTAAAGCCTGAATTCAGAATAAGGTCAGAAATTAAAATCAAATGAATTGGACTTAATTACTGAAGTGATGTTCGTGACCCTTGAGGAGTTTGACTGTATTTCTGCAGGTCACCTGAGTATTTGATGGAGAAATTAATCTCATTTGCCAATTTAGATCATATTTGAATTCACTTTCTCCTTTTCTGAAAAAACAAAATGTGTATTAGAAAATTGAAATAATGTAAGCTAACTAGTCATTTAATTCAGCTATGAAAAGTCAAGTTTTACCTTACTCAAATTTGTCTTTTTTCAAAAACTTTGAAAATCGAAATGTGAAAAAGTAAGTTGTAAAATCATACCCAGGATAATCAATGAATCTGTTTTACTGTGTAAAAAGTAATGCGAAACAGAACAAAATTGAATTTTTCAGAGCTGAATTGAACGAACTTTAAGAATATTTATAGAATTTGATATAAAACTTGAGGATCTAAAAGTATTTCGAAAAACTCAAAATTTTGACCAAATTACCAAACTGCAAACGGACTTTATACTTTATGCACCTACCTATGTACTTTATAGGTCTAGTATACTGTACTTAGGTACTACTTACTCTACTTACTATAAGGTAAATTAAATGTAATAAGTATTTGTCATTCATCCATATTTTTAAAAAATTGAAAAAATTAGATTTATCTGTAGTACCTACGTAATACTAGATTATATATCTGTAATAGAATTTTGATTTTGACAAAAAAATTGCACAATTACTTGTACTTGTATCTTAAAAGGTAAAGAAATTATCATTTTTTTTACCTAAATATCGTAAATTCCCATTTGCTTGGTGGTACATTTCCTATTCGACCCATTTCAAAAAGACACTTGACCGAAGTTTCGGCCTTTGCCTGGTATATTTCATGAAAATTTTTAATTTCCCAACGAATTGTCTTGAGTCTTGAAATCATCTATAAATAAAGATAAAAAATCTGAATTCAATTTAATATTCTATATGTAATATGTATATGGATTTATCTGGGTTACCTTTGATTCGTACACTTCGGCAGAAATATTTTCTTGTGAATTTGAATTGGACCCATTTTGATGGTCGTTTTTATTCGTCATTTTTTAGAGGAGATATTGGTCGACTGACTGAAAGTTAGTAAATAAAAAGTTTCGAATGAAAATAAAAGTACCTAAATAGCAATAAAATGCATTCTTGCTGTACAAGTACCTTAAGATACGGAGTACATAGATACAAAACTTGATGAAAGATCTGGGTTAATTTCTAGATTTTCTTAAACAATGATGTTAAAAATGGTTTACTTGGGTCTAAAATAGTAAATAGTCATGATCTTGATAATATTCTTATCATTACGATTAGTTAGTACCAATATAGGTACAAGATACAGGTTTAACTTAAAAATAATAGTTTAGGGTAAAAAGTAAATAAGTATTTATTTCTTATTCAAGTTTCAAATTCAAGGGTGCATAAAGTATAAAGATTTGAAGGATTTTTAAAGATAATAAGTTCATTTTTAAGGAAAGTTTTCAAAGAAATTCCTATACCTTATATGTAATATGTATATTATACTGATATTATTATAGCGTTGCATCGTAATTGTAAGTAATTTTATCTTGGGTAACGTATATAAGTCTATTCAGGTCTGAAAAACAAGATTATTGGCTTTAATTTAGGTAGGTACATTTTTTAAACTTGTTTTGGTAAAAGGCTCTTTCCTTGAACCTTTTGATAGGGAACATTTATGTAGGTAGAATTTGATAGGGGTCATTTGCCTAGATACATTTTGCCAAGATGGATATTTGCCGGGATGATGATTTTGATCAAACCATTGAATTACTCTAATTAGGATAAAGAGCATGTACATTTAGAACCTTATTATTTTTGTGTTTCAACGATTAAAATTCTATTGAATCTATTACTTTATTCATGCTTTATTCATGTTTGTTAAATCTAATACATACTTGTGATTTAATCACCTATCTAATAGGTCGGTTCGGTACTAAAATTCCAATAAATATAGTTTTAGTAAGAGTATATTCTACATAATATTATTTACATTGACTTGAGTATAATCAATAGCATTAAACAATTAAAATCAAGTAAGCTATTTTAATTGAATTACGATTGGATTTGCAGAAAAATATTTATCATTGATAAATGATAAGTCAAAAATATATTTTATAGATACATACTCGTATATCAAAATTTTAAAAAGCTAGAACAAGTAATTGTGTAAAGTAGGTAATGTGATTGTTTTAAACTAAAATTAAACTTTTCAAACAATTTTTTTTGCTCATCTCAATACGATATTCAATCTCCCCACTTATAATGTAATATATAAAATAATCTTTGGAATTTATTTGAATCTTTGACTAGCTTATCAAAATACAGAGTTTACCCAGATAATAATGTTCAAAATTTTAAATATAGATAGATCAAGGGTAATATATTACCTACTTTTTAAGTCTTATTCATA
>JAQIXA010001635.1:0-23074 GCA_034699045.1 Nanhermannia cf. coronata Gr-Ori-00579
AGATTGATTTAATTGAGGTTATATTTTGGAGGGATTTTTGAGGGGGGATTTTGGTTTGGAGGGGATTTTTGTAGGGGTGATATTTTCCAGGGGATATTTCGGCTAGGGGGGATTTTCGAGGGGGGATTTCGGTCAGGGGAGATTTTGGAGGGAGGGATTTTCACCTAGAGCCCAATTTTTTACAAAAAAAAGTAAAAAATTGTGTTAAACAGGAGAAAATGTCCTTAAGGGACCTCAAGGGTAATAAGGGTAAGCCATAGAATAATAGCCATAGGTAGTTTTTATATTTGTTTAGAACTTTCAAAATCAAAACTTCTTTGAATACTTGTACAGAATATAACCTCTTTTAATATGAAATTTTGGTCAAAATTTTGAAAATTTTAAAGAAAATTTCTAGAAGTTTGAACATTCCTATCTCAATTTAAGTTTCAATTTGAAATCCTGGATTCTATCCATCAAGAATTCAGGATTTCAAAATTGAAGGTTAGAGTATCTAGATCTATGTAGATAGTAGTTTTTCTCTTTTTTTCAAATAAGTGGAATACTTTTTGTTTACTTTTTATAACAAATGTGCGATTTATTAAGAATAAATAATCACTTAAATATTTAGGTATAAACCCTTGTTATTTAGCAAGGCTTTTTTGTATACATTTTTTAGGTTATGTTATGTTATGAATTACAACTAGATAGTAGATAGGTATGTATAAAAATAACTAGGTATTATATAACTTACAATTAGGTACATACTTGAATAAAATCGAATTAATATCCGTAATATGTATGAATAATTTATTACTTTTTACAATAAAAAGGGACATAAAAATATCAAAAGTGCGATCCGATACATCAATATCAATATCCATAATATTATACAGTATTGATGCAAATTGTGAGCTCAAAATTGTTTATTTGAATTTCTTAAAAAAATATCCCCAGATCCAGAGATATTTGCAAAATTTGTAAAAAATGTTTTTTTGCAAACTTCATGGAAAAGTACTGGAAATTCGTTCAACCTGCTGGATTTTTCCAGACTAACAATAAGAAGGTTTAGCCTACTTTTACAAGTACATTGATTTTGATTGTACTTATTAGGTACAATGTACATACATACATACGTATATAGGTAATAAAAATAAGCTCGAAATATCAGTAACAATTGGTCTGGAAATATCTGGAATTAACAATAAATAATAAAAAAACCATACCGAATACCATAACCTACCTCAAACCTTGTTGAATTACTAACATACTTATGCTTATTATTAGGTACATTTAAATTTTTATTTACAAATATGTCAAAGTCATGTTTAAAGCCACAAGGGCTGGTATAAATTACTATACTATTTGTATGAGTTATTTTGATTGAGTGCAGGTGACCTAATAATTCTGCTTTTTCTATTTTCTATTTTGAAAAATGCTTTTGAATTTCTTCGAGAGATTTTCCTTTAGTTTCAGGTACGATGAATAGAGAGAAAAGTGCACCAACAAAACTGAATCCTGCGAATAGGAAATAACAGCCATGGACTCCTAATGCCTGCAAAAACATCAAAAATCAGTTAAAATCTTACATAATATTCTTATCTTGGATTTCATATTTGAAATCCTAGATTTGACCAAAAACAAGATGCTCAAATCCAAGCTTTAAAAACATTTTCGAACTTGACCCCTATTTTTTTGTCTATTTTTTGAGATCAAATTCTCATAAAATTCCATTGATATAATTCTATTCAAATTTTTGGCAAAATTTATAATAAAGATCCTTCTTTTTGAATCTTGCTAGGCAGTTTCATGGTTTTGAAAATCCAAAATTTTTGAATTTTTCTAATTTGTATTTCAAAATTAGGCATAAGTACTAGGTACTTACTCAATATACTTATAGGTACTTACATTAGACATATCCTCGAATGTTTTCGTCACAATAAATGCTAATAGCCAGGTAAACCCTGATGCCAGGGGCGATGCAACACCTAAAAAGTCAAAAAAAAATTAGAAGAATTGAGTACTTAAGTCATAGGTACTTATATGATAATGATTATTACCGACGATATGAGAAGGCAGTAATTCTCCTAGCATCGTCCAAGGAATTGAACTCATTGCAATATTGAAGCTTATGATGAAAAACTACAAAAAATACGGTTTAATTAGGTACTTGAAATTTATCAAAAAATTTTGAAAAATCTTACGATTAATGAGGTCAAAGGTAGCCAGCCTAGTCCATCAGGTGAGACATTGTTATTTTGATGTTTCAAATAGAAATAGTAGCCAAGTGCTGATAAACTTATCACCAGTCCAGATTCGCTTACAACCTTAAAAAAATTTAGAAATTAGATACCAAAAAGCTGAAAATTCTTTGAAAAATCCTAAGGAAATCTAGCAATAGATATATTGTTTGTAAAATTCTTCAATTTAGAAAATTTGGACAAATATTTTTGAGAAAATTAGCTAGTTTTAATTGATATTTGAACTTACAAGTAGAATTTTTCTTCCAGCAATATCGACCAAAAGTACTGAGATGAGTACTGCTACAATTTGAGTAAATCCAACAATCATTGTGCTTATATTAGAGTCAATTGTTGTGCCAGCAGATTCAAAGATATCAACCGTGTAGAACAGGACAGCGTTAATTCCGCCAAATTGTTGGAAAAACATAAGTCCTAAGCAAATGGCAATTGGGAGCATTGTGGCTTTTACCATGAGATCTTTGAGTGACATTTTCTTTGCATTTGATTCCTCGACACTGACTATTATCTAAAATTATTTAAAAAAATCCATAAAAATTCATATTTTTTGGTCTAAACAGTTATGAAATGTCCTAAACTAGAAGAAATTTGGATAAAATTTGGAAATTTTTTTTTATGAAACTTACTTCTTTGAGTTCAGGTTCAATTTCTTCAACAATTCGAGCTCCCCTTAGCCATCTAATTTTCAAAATTTCAAAAATTTAGAATTTTTATCCAATATAGGTATGGTTAGGACATTACCTTAAAGATCTTCGAGCTTCTTCATGTCGACCCTTTGACACCAAGTACCTTGGTGTTTCAGGCATTCTTGAGAATAGGAACATTAATGCGATTGGGAATGCTGTAGATAAAAATATATTTGTAAAATATCCAGGAAAAAAATTTAGCTCTAAGTATAAGGTTACCTGCACAGATGAGAGATAACCATACATATGAGACAAATGCACCAACTACGTATCTATAAATCAATACATATTTTGATATGATTATTAATTTGAGATATTTTATAGGGCTAACTTACGCAAAAAATGTGCCAGAAACGAGAAAAAGAACCATGGAATTTCCCAGTCTACCCCTGATGGAATTCTCAGCGGTTTCAGTAACATAAAGTCCTACAGCTAATGGATAGACTCCACCAGCAAAACCTATAAATTCAAATCAAATTATTTTTCAAAAAATTTCAAAAATTTGCAAATTTTTCATACCTGTCAGAAATCTGCCACAGTATACCATAGGTACATTTGATGCTAGGGCTAATAGGATCCTAAAAACCAAAAAAATGCGTTTTAAATGTTAATAAGAGTCGTAAAAATCACTAGATTCTTTGATTTTTCTAATTTGTTCAAAAATTTTGATAAAAATTTTCGAAATTTCAAAAATCTCGGATATTTATGAGATACAAAATTAGGTACTAACCATCCAAATGTAAACGGAGTAGCAGTTCCAATGATCGTTATTTTCCTTCCAAATCTGCAAAATATGCAAAAAAACCTCAAAATTCTCATTTTTATAATTTGTAATATAGTTCATTACCTTTGCATAGAAAATGAGGCAAAAGCAGCTGCAAAAATAGCACCAACCTATAGAATAAATAAAAACCATACTGTTATTTAGCTATCTAAATTATGTAAAGTTAGTTAATTTTTGCGCATTTTGCCCCTATAGTATTCTGCATTTCCTAGTATTCTAATACAACTACTAATAGTAATATTATATACGCACTTGTGCAATGATAAACTTGACCTAGGACAACATTAGATTCGATTTTCGACTCTGGCAGTTGGAATTCGGGTATTTTCGGGATTTCGGTGCAGTTCTACTAGATATCCCTATTTCTTATAGATTTTAAAGGTCAAAGTATACATACAATACTATAGAATATAGGAATATTATATACGTATAAATGCGTATGGGTCCTTGAATCTGCACGAGCCGAGATCGTCCCAAATTCGGGGTTTTTAACAAGTTTTTAAAAATTTATTTTTAGGTTTTGGATCTTGGACTGAATTCTAAATGGAATTTTTTGCATACTTTGAATGAATGCAAAATTTGAACTAAAATATATATAAATAAAATGGAACTAATATATAATGGTAGGACATGTCAATACGGCTCCTATTTGACTAGCCAAAGTCGAAATTTCTCTAGAAAATTCTAAAAATAAGTTTATAAAATCCTCCACTTACAGTTGTCAAGCTGGCAATCCATGTCTTTTGGTCTTTGCTGAAATTAATTGAACAAATACTCGTTTAATTACAATTCTCATTTTATAAATTACAAGTATTGTTATAATTAAGTATGTAATTACTCTAAATCTGGAAAATCTTCATTTTTGGCTAAATCTGGAATAGCGACAGAACTCCATCCTAATACATTTCCCAAAGAAAAAGCTCCGATAGAAGCTACAAAAATGTAAAAATTTAATTTAAATACCTTAATTAAATGGTTAAATAGCTAAGTGATATTTAGTTATACAAGGGGTCTTATCTTTGTTTTATAAATTCAGGCTTGAATCTTGAAGTATAGCAAGTTTTAGACACATTTTCGTGAAATTTAGACCAAAATATGAATATTTTTGAGGTCTTTTTAAGGAAAGCTTTCTCCAAATTGCATTTAGAAGTAGTCAATTTGAGCAGTTATACAATTCTAAGAATCATTTAAAATGAATTTTTTCAAAATTTTGGACATTTTGGAAGAACTAGAAATTATAATTACCAAAAAAATGTCTGAAATTTTCAAGAAATTTAATAGAATTAAGGCTAGACATAAGACCCCTTTTAATATAATATTTCACTTTTCTTACCTGTAAAAGCTGCAATAATTTGTGGCAATTTCTTTGCTCTAAAAGCTAAATTATTTTCACCACCATCATTAATGGATCCATTAGTACTAATAGTATATCTGGCATTAGAGCCTGTGATATCTTGCTGAGAACTAGTAATGTCAATTAAATCTTGAGATTTCATTTTACCCCAGTAACACTTACTAATTGAAAAAAAAATTACAAACTTGACACTTTTATACTCGTATATATCGTATATGAGGTACACTTGTCACTAAAAAAAATTGTAAAAAAAGTTGTCTATCTTGGTCAACTTGTCTTTTGTAAATGTTGAACCTAGGTCGGGGTCCGGGCTTTTTATACCCCGATGATGAGAGTACTCGTATCAGAGTAAAAAAAAATTTAAATTTAATTTCACCATAAGGATAGTATAAAATTGTATTTGAAGTAGTAGTAGTAAGTAAGTAACTGTAAGAAATATTTACAAAAATATATTCTGGTGCCTTTTGTGAGGAGGATATTGCGCTCTACGAGTCTACGAATTTTGCAAAGTTTCAGATTGAAAATAGTAGAAATTCGTAGTACCTTACTAGAATACAGTATATGGGTATAATGTACCAGTACTAGCTATTAAAGGCCTAGCTTTACCTCTAACATTTAGCTTTTATTTTTATCGAAAAAAAACTACACTTCCAGACATACTGGAGCTGAATTACACCGTTTACTATTACGCACTCAATACTAGACACTTTAGCACCAAAAAGTAGTTCGAAAAACCATCAAAAACCGTCAAAAAAAACCACGAAAATGACAAAGTTTCACAATAAAACACCAAAATTTTGACCAAAAATCAAACTACTGATAACTATCCAAATCCTATGAAGTCTTTAAAGTCCAAAAGTACAGAATATCCGATAAAAATCCACAAAAACTTGCCTTTTTACACCTTTTTCAAGGTCTACAAAATAGGTCAAAATATCGGTCAAATTCGAACAAAGTAGGGTGCAATTGAGAACCTTAAAGTACTTTCCAGAAAGTTCTAGAGAAAATTAAATGTAAAGACAAGACCTTTAGAACTGAACTAATCCTTCCTACCTATGGTTTTGATGGATTTTATAATTCTTGTTTTATTTTTATCACCGTGTTTGAGTAGTGTAGTAATATCTTGGCGTAGTGGAGATAAAGCCTTAAAAGTCCTTATTGACTACTCGCTTATTTTTATCTTTTATCTTTTTTTATTTATAATTATTATGCATAATCCAAATCTCAAGTCGGAGAATTTTACATAAACAACCTACCTAAGAACTCGAGTATTTGCTAGGTAGTAGTATCTGTACTTAAATAATGTAAAATTTGAGATTAAAGATAATTTAAGCATTTATTTGAATGAAATCAGATGGTTTAAATGGAATTCATATTCTATAAAATCTGAATCCATACATAGTTCTATAGTATACAGATATTCAGCCAGATTTTGTGCATTTCCAGAGCATATTATGATGAGATTTTATCATATTTTTGAATAAATACACATGTAGTGTAGGTACTATTAAAATATAAGAATAATTCTTACCTCAAATATCCATTTTCCTAGACTGAAATTTTGACATTTTTGAAGATTCTATGGGCTTTTATGATAGTACCTACCAGATATTTTTCAAGTTTCCTATTTTCTTAAAATTCTGTTTTGAAACGGTTCAAAGGGTAATTGTATCTATTGTATCTAATATAAACAAATCCATTATAAAAGGCTTAAAAATACGCATATAGATACAGATACTTGAAGTACAGCAGTGTGTAAATATGAGTGGTATGTATTTGAAGGTGCGGTTTTTTATCTTATCATACCTGTTAAAATAATATAATAAAGCAATCTAATTGTATTCAATCCCATTTAATAAGTATTTCGGTCAAGTCCAAAACCAAAAAAAAAAATGACAATAACAGTATTGATTTGACTTGATCGATTTCAAATGCTAATACATACATATAGGTAGATAGATACTTGCAATTTTGATTGATCAATGTACTTTATTTAATAAATAATAATAACTCTGGTGTATCGATCGATATTTGTTTTTCTGTTCCAAAATTTTTGGTACTTTTCCACGATCGAATCTGGAATTTAAAGAGAGTGAATCAGATATCAAGTTATTGATTAAACCTATACAGTAGACATTAGTATAGGCTAAATTTTACATTTTTTATAAAGTAGTAAGTACCTAGACCTAGTAATAATAGTTATAGTAGTTTATGCCATAAACTTTATGTTTATGGTAATATAGTAGTAGTTCAAGTCCTCATACTTTGTATTTAGATCAAATGTTAAAATATTTTAATATTTCGATGTACAAATGTTGATAAATGTATATTTTTTCGATATTATTTCCTGCCTATATACTCTGTACAATGTACTTTTTAATGTGGCTAAACATGAAACAAAAAAGCCCATTTATTTTATAATATTTTTCTGTATAAGAGTAGAATCCTATACATAGGTAGGGTACAGTAAAATATCTTCAAGTCGAAATTTCAATCTCTTTTTGAAGAATCCTGCAGCTAAAAATAGTTAAAATTTGTACAATTTATACAAAATGCATTTGAAACACATAGGTACTAGATTCCCAAGTGAAATTCAAATTTTAAAAAAAATTTGATCGAAATATGGCTTATCTAAATGTCAGTTTAAAATACTTTTCTTGTGTATATCAGTACCCTACCTTGCGTATCTGTACCACCTCATAAATACAGATACAGCAAAATAGCTATAAGTCGAATTTCTTTTTGGAGATATGTATATATGTAGCTCAAAATTGCTCAAATATAGGTAATTCAAAATGGCTCAAATGTTGACGAATTTTCCAAAAAAAAAAAAAATTTCATTTGATTAGGTTCTCAAATGAAACTTAAAAGAAAAAAAATTTGAGGGAAATCTAAATGTCAGTTTATAATGCTTTTCTAAAATATCAAAATATTTTTTTAGATTTTTTCGGTCTAAAATGATCTCTCGATTTTGCCTTTTTTCGGGCATACATAATATAAACTTTTTACCCATAAGTTTATAATACCTGATTTAAATTTTTTTTTGTCTAAATATTACCATTTTCCAGATAGATATCTTTAGGTGAAATTGTATTGTAAAATTTTGAAACTTAAGGACTTGAACACACTTCAATTATAAATAACTGAATTGTGAAAAGGAAGCAAAAAGGATCTTATAAAGAAATTTTGCTCTAAACTATACGATTTTTTCTATAACGAGGTTAAACCGTATGATAAAAAGTATAATAGGTCAATTTAACTTGTAGGTTTTTGACTTTATTCAGAAAGATATTTGACGTACCCAAATACAGATACACTGTACAAATCTGAATAAATCTGGATATTTTTAATTATTTTTTAAATGGCATTTGAGTATAAGGCTTCTGAGATTAATAAACATTTGACTTGACAAGTTGACAGGCTCATATCGAATCTCATTCTATGTAGTACATTTCCATCAAAAATTCAAATTTACATAATTTTTACGTAATTTACATAATTCTTCAAGAGCTTATAATGCAATTTTAAGACTGTTTTTCTACTGTCGATGAGTAAGTACCCTACTATTCCTGAATTCTTACATTTACTTGGAATTTGAGTGTAAAAAAGGCCATTAATCGATAGTTTATAAACTTTTCTTGTGAAAAATACTCAACTTTTGTGATGTTGAGAATGCAAAATGAGACATAGGCCATAAACAACACTTGAATGCTTACTTACGCACTTTTATAATGGTTTTTAAAAATAATTTAATTGACAACACGAGCCGTCTGTTTGGCACTGTGCCATATATCCCGATTTCGGTGTCAGGTGACTGGAAATAACCAGAAAAAACCGGTTTTGGGCCAAAATGTGATGTAATAGTTATAGTTTAATCCACATTACTGTACTTTTCTACATGTCTAGGTTTAATTTGAGGTCAGATTTTGCCCCAATTGCAAGGAATTGATCGCTAAAAACGTAAAATTAGACAAAAATTTTAACTTTTTAAAAAATGCCATTGTCCTAAGACAGTTTTAAGAATATAAGTCCTTAGTCTAGCCTAAAAAGTATAAAATACAGGTACTTGATTGAAAATAATTAGGAATTTAGACAAATTATACTAAAATTAAAGGCATTTTTTATGGTTTATTGTCTGATTGCAATTTCATAATCTGATTTTTAAGTACGAAAAAAGCCAATTTGTGTATTGGCCTAAAAGAGCCAATATTTGAAAGCAAAAATCGATCGAAAAATAGCAAAATTAGCCAGATTTTTAGAGTAGGTTAATACTTAATACAGTAAAATTTCTTCATAAAGCATTGTCTATTTATACTAGTACCTTTATTGAAATTTTACAGAAACCCATGAACTTGAAAGGGGAATCTAATAACTCATGAAAGTTTTGAACCAGAATAAAGCATTTTTAAATCAAAACGATATTTGAAATAGTGGAAATTAAGGATGATTTAGAAATATTTAAACTTTTTAAACATTGATTTAATTGTATAGTATAGTATATAGTAGTTAATTGGTAATTACAAGTAGGTTAACTAGTTTTTCTAGTTTTTAAATATTATAGTAGGTAGTTGGTAGGTACTTATTACTACGAATACAAATAGTCTTATAGGTATATAAAAGTAAATATTTACAAAATATAACTTGATTATGGTACGAGTATATTTATATTATAACTTAAGATAAAGTTTATGTTAAACTGTATCAGTTTCAAAAGCTGTGTTAACATGCCCTCCTCCTCCATTTCCATTACTTTCTATCGTGATTGTACTTGCAGTATTTTCTGATTTAATTTCTTCACCCATTTCAGCAATTTTTGGATCTCTTGGAACTTTTTCTGGACATTTTGGTAATAGGTATACAGTCAATAGGGTTGCTATAAGAGAACATCCTCCACAAATCCAAAGGTAATAAGTCAGGCCAAGTAAAGTGTTCAAAATATTGAATGTTTGAGAAATTATGAAGATCACTAGAGAGGCGATTGTCAGTAATAGGGCTGAATTACAACCTAATTTTGAAAAAAATAGCAAAAAATTATTGTTAGATACTGACGAAATTATGGATATTCTACTGAATCTTCATACAGAACATAATGTCTCAAATTGGACAAGAAACAGTGAGTTTAGAAGATTTCTAAGGTCGTTCCTTACCTTTACCTATACTAGGCTTTAATCAACTCACTAGAAGTTGATTATTAATTGTGCGAGCAAAGCAATGAAGACAACACATATCGCACCATTTTTCGGGTTCAAAGGTCAACACCCGGGTCAAACAGACATCAAATTCTGAATCTCAGATTCAGAATCAAATTCATCGATTACACCTAAAGCCACTTAAACCCCATTTTCGATTTATCCCATTTTTTTAACATGGGGAACACTTAATAGGTTCCCTGACCCCTAAGGAAAGGGGCAATCTGAAATTTTTTCGAAATGGCACACCGAGACCCTATGGGGGTCCTTCCTGTCAAGTTTGGTTAAGATCGGTCCAGTAGTTCTCGAGTTATCCTCTGTACAAACGACAGACAAACAGACGGACGGACGGACAAAGTGCAAATCGCTCGCACAAAAAGTTATTTTGGAGATTTCGAGAATATTGGGATTTTTGAGATTTTGAGCTAATTTAAAAGTGTTTGAGCTTTCTTATTATTTCTTGTCACTTTTGAGATACTCTGTTTATCTAAACTAGTTAGGTAAGTTAGAAAATTTTTGTCTAAAAAATCAAAATTTTCAAAAATTAACATAATTTCTAGATTTTGGTCTTACTTTTTTGAGAATTTTTTCCAGTTTCCTCGAGTAAAATCCATGGTAAGGAGGATGTGATACAAAAAGTAGCTAAATAAAAGAGTATTATGATACATAAAACCAGATCTCCATATCCCCATAATATGATCCCTTTGGCTGGTTCAACTGGATTTAAATTTGTAAAACCACAATAGACCACAAGAGCTGTTGAGAATGCACTTAAAGTCATTATACAGAGTGATACATAAGCATGGATTTTCCTTTTCGACGATGTCAACTCATCTTTATAGAGTGTTCCAATGAAATTTGTTAGGATTAGTAGGCCTATTAGAAGAATTATAAGGGATATTGATGGATTTAGAAGATAACCAGGGACAAGTGCTAGGATATTAAATGGATAGAGGATTAGTAGGGTAATTCCAGTCATTAATTGAAGTGTTAAAAGTGTTGATGAAGTCGCAATTGGAATCAAGTTTTCTTTGGTTCGGTTCAAAATCGATTTGAGGTTTTGGCTATCAGAGGTTTTCTCATCTTCGATTTGCTTCATAATCTGGAAATAATCACAATTTTAAACAAATTAGGTATTTTAATTGCACTTATCTTTAGATACTTAAATATACAGATACCTAATACATACAGATATGACTTTTCTGAGAGTTTTGAGCACTCAAACTCATTAAAATTCTCATAAATTTTAGGCACTCAAACTCATTAGACTTTTCAATAATCAAAGGTCAATTTTGAGAATTCTAACCTAAAAGATGTCTGAAATTTTGAAATTAGTTAGTTAGGTTTTGACACCTTCAAAATGAAAATAAAAGCTGGATTTTGGAAAAGACCCTTTAGAAATTTGAAAGGATAATCTAAGTTTCAAATGGACTTTTGGGCCTTTATATGAAGTTTTACATGGTAAAGGCCCTGAATTCAATTAGAGCTTACTTTTTGAATACCTATACTAATATCGATATCGAAGATACAAGTTTAGAACTTTCTAGAAAATTCATAAATATTTTATTATGAATAAATTTATACCTCTTTAAATTCTGGAACAATCTCTTGAATATCTTTAGCACCCCTTAAGACCTTTATTGCATCCATCCCTTGGTCCATCTGACCTTTTGAAAGCAAATGCTTTGGGCTCTCAGGCATGAAGAACAGTATTATCAGCCTAAAAATGCAAATTTTTAGTAATTTTTTCTAAAAATTTCTAACTAAAATTTACATTTGTAAAGGTATTAAACCAGCCATCAGAGTGTTTTTCCACCATGGCTCAAATAGCGATTGTATAATACTAAAAATTGAAAAAAATATCAAAAAAAATCTTAGCATACCTAAGATCATTTGAAGGTTTAGTTTTAGATAAAATATGAAAGTGTAAATTGAAATTTCATTGAATTTTGAAGGGCCTAGAGGTCTGAAATCCTTATGATCCTCTAGTTCCAAAGAGATATTCAATATCGAAATAAAAAATTGTGACCAATAATTTTGGTCGAAATTTTGACCAAAATTTTGATATTTTTTAGGGTTTTGGATTGACCTAGAGGTCTGAAATCATCAAACGAGTTACCCTATAGTATTTTAAGCAAAAATAAAGCCAACAAATGACCATTTTTTCTCAATTTAAATCACATTATTGAACTAACAAAGCAATCAGGCCGACAGCTAAATGTTGGTTTATAACAATTTTCAATTTCTCGTGTATCACAGGTTCTTAAAATGTCATTTAAATATGCAATTAAAAAGATTAGATTTTGACATAAACAAATACAATTTTTTTACGACAGTACCAGCAATTTCAGACACGTAAATGGGAATTATGGCAAGAAACGGGCCGGCAGCTAATCCTAAATAAATATTTATATAATTTTAATTTATGTCATGATTATGATACTACTTCTGTATTATGTTTGTGATTAATTTATGACGCAAAGGCAAATCTCAGGGATTATCAAAGTTCATTTAAAATAACAAAATTGTAACAATTTGTACTCGATGTACATAAATAATGTTATTTTAAAGATGAGGAAATGTTCATAATTCAAGTATCTATTTATACTGAGGATTACCAGTAAAACTGACCACACATAAGGTGTATAAAATCGTATAAAAATATGGTGTAAGCTCTCATTCTTATAATATTTGCAATAAAAATTCGAAAATTTTGTAAAATTTTGTAAAAAAAATCAATATTTTAAGGTAAAATTTGGTTGAATCCTGAAAATAGACTTGGAAAGGCAAGGCAGATAGCAATTTTTCGTCAAAAATTTTGAAAATTGGTTTAGGACAGACAGATTTACAGGGCAGTATATCCCATATTGATTCTTGCAAGCTACTAAATACGAGTACTGATAGATACTTGTACGAGTATTAAAAATTTATTAAGATTTGCTGTACTCTGAACTCTGAACTAGTTATTATCATGAATTAAAAGTATGTGTGGAATTTTTAGCAATTTGCTATTTATTCCTACTCTGCTAGTCAAATGTTAAAAGAGTTCAATGTTAGCTGTTACTACTACAAAGTAAATGAGGATTAGCCGATTTGAATCATATTTTTAATTTTAATTTTAATTACCAGTTAAAAATCGACCGGATAGAAGCATTGCATAATTCTGAGAGAATCCCATTAGAACCCAACCTTTTCATATACAAATACTGATATATTTTTAAAAAATTTCAAAAATTGGTCTAATTTAATACCTGTTAAACAAGGAATTGAAAGCGCCATCAGAGACCGTTTTGGTCCAATCTAAAATTTGAGAAAGTTAGAAAAATCTAATTCAATCAAGTAGATTTATAGACTCGTATTTAAATCAATTTAAAATAGAAATCCTGGATTTTGACCATTTAATTACTAATATACCTAAGGAGGTATTGTAAGAAACCTCCTAATAAGAGGTATTGTAGAATTTCAGAATTGAATAGACAGAGTTTTTTTTGGATTTTTTGAATTTCAATCTGGAAATGTTCTTACCTTATTCATAATGCATTTTGAAGGTAAAATTGACAAAAATGCTGCAATCTGTGTAAAAATGGGGTTAGATTAAATTAGAGATTGTTCGGTAGAGTAATTTTTACTTGAAAGTTGTCTTAATTGTAATTTATGTAATTTTATAATTTATTAATTACAAAAGGAATAGATGTAATCCAAGAAATCTGACATGGTGTTAAGGTCAATCCAAAAGTCGCCATTTCAGCCATCATTTGAGGAAAAATGATAGAGCTCCATGATATCACATTACCAGCAGTTAAACAACCAAAAGTTGCTATAAAAATCAAAATCCTGATCAATCATATTTACCATACAAACTATTTACTATTTGCATACCTTTCCTTTATAAAGATAAAAATTATAAACACGGTATCAGCATAATATTGGTCGTAATTATAATATAGATACCCTACTGATAGTCATAATCGAATTCAAAAGACTACCTAGATTCTCAATCGTTTTGAAATTTCTATAAAAAGTTCTAAAATTTGGCATTTTTTGAAAACTTTCAAAATAACTAATTTTACTAAAATCTAATATAAGTAATAAGTAGTCAATACTTATAGATAGCTGTAAGTTTGAGAGTAAACTTTATTTCTTAAAAAAGCTGAAATTTTAAGTTTTAAATAGCATTCGGTGGCAAAAAATTGATCATTTTTAGAATTTAAATTGCCTAATAGGCCACCACTTTATTGTCTATTTGTAGATTTTTTGAATTTAAGGAGTTTATATTTTATGTATTGTATTCTTGAAAATTCTTGAAAATTTCAGACCTCTAGGTCAACCCAAGGATTAAATGCTTAAACTTATAAGGATTTCCTTATAACTTATAAAATGTGCTCTACAAATAAATGATTCTGATTCTACGGATATTCTGATTCTACGGATCTACGGATATCAACGGATTCTGATTCTAGTACCTAGTACCTTGTAAGTAGGGTACTATTTGTACGTTGATAGTATCTATCATATCAGTGGGTCCAGTCCAGTGGTATCAGTACACAGAATAATATATCAATTAACTTTTATAAAATGAATTTCTCTCAAAATTGAGACTGATCTAGTCTATATGGGTCTGAGACTTGAATGATGTTTAAAGATCTTTAAAACTAATGTAATAAATCTATAATTTTACATCTATAAAAAGCTCGCTAACAGATTCAAAATAAAAAGTATGCCTAAAAAGTCCTAAATCACTTACTATTAGTATTAGTTTAAGTAATTTTGCTAAATTATAACTACCTATTATAGACAGAAATTGAGGTTATAATAGCTCGATATAATATGCCTAGGTATCTAAAAGTATCATAAAATCTTACCTGTAAGACCTGAGAAGAACTGCCATCGATATCTTTTCGAAAAATAATTCACACACTGTCCTTTCTTACACAACATTTTGCCAAAATTTCAAAATTTCAGAATTTGAGAATTAGATTTTAAAACTTTTTGTGACTTTTTAGCCCAATCTCCCAAACTAATCTAGATCAAATCAAATGGTGTTTTTTTGCCCAATTATTTCCTTCTCTTTTTGTTTGTCCAAATCCAAATTGTAATCTTTTTAGTCAATATTATACTTGGTAGGATACCTAAAATATCAGGTATTGAATACAAATACTGGTGTATGTAGTATTAACAAAAACTCAAATCAGACTGGATGATCATGCGATTTTATTATTTTGCAAAATCCTTCAAAAAAAACTATTTATACATTATAATACCTATGGTAAAAAAAAGTGAATTTGAAAAATTGCAAATTTCAAATCCAAACTTTCAAGTGTCCAAATCCTTTTCGTATGGTAATTGATGGGATATTGAAAAAAAATAATTGTCTTTTCTAAAACAAAATGCAAAAAATGAGATTTAAATGACTGTCCTTATGTAAAATTAAAGGTAAATATTACTATGTAGGTACTATCTTGTATGGTGTACATACTGTAGTATATGTATTGGATTATTTTTGGAGATTTTACTTTACAGGTAGGTATTAAATCCGATAGGGCTATTTAAATTTAAATTTTAAAATTTCTATACTTTTCAAGTATACTCAACAAGTTAGCATTGAATTGAATTTCATATGAAATGGCTACTATTATAATTATATAGAAAATTCTGAATGCAAAACCAGGTAAGAAGCTCGGATTTAAACCTGTATTTTTATTTCTAAAGGGAGGATTTAAATTTTTTTGATTGCTCTATACTCTATAGTCTATATACGAGTAGTACTACACTACTGAGGAATATTTTTTGAAAAATGGATCTTGGTATATCTATTCAGTTTTCAAAGGCCATATTTTGATCCTTATTTTTAAAAATTGAGTAGCTCAGAGCTGAATCGTATAAATATAGGTAGGATCTATGATTATTAGATGTGATTAGATAGATTAATAGATTCTACTCATTTAGCTATTTAGATAATTATTTAGATAATTAGTAATTAGATACTAAACTAATTAGATAT
Source organism: Nanhermannia cf. coronata Gr-Ori-00579 (assembly GCA_034699045.1). Classification (NCBI taxonomy): domain Eukaryota; kingdom Metazoa; phylum Arthropoda; class Arachnida; order Sarcoptiformes; family Nanhermanniidae; genus Nanhermannia; species Nanhermannia cf. coronata Gr-Ori-00579. The sequence goes on from JAQIXA010001635.1 coordinate 16,255, forward strand.
GAATAACAGCCATTTTTGAGATACTTCTCTAATTTCTATTTTGTTTCGAAATAATTAGACTTTAATTCTTAAACATTTTACAAAAATGTGTTTTTTTGCCATTAAATGTATGTAAATACCTGTAAAATGAATTCTGAAGATACTTTAGAAATTTTTAGAAATTAAATGTCCCTAATACAGATAGTGACCTAGAGGTCTGAAATCATCTAGAAAGAGGCTTACTAAGCCAAAACAGCTTGTCAATTTCCATTTTATAAAATCCTAAAAATCCTCAAAAATTCATTTAAAAAAACGGACAGAGAAGTCTGGCACTATAGCCCTATTTTCTGGCACATTATAAAGTGCGATTTAAAATTGATTATACCCTATGATAATGTAAAAACACTATTAAAATGATTTTAAATCAGTAGCTTTATGCTACCACTACCACTGCTATTACAATGATTCAAGGTCATGTTTTGGACAAAAAATATAAAAAATTCAAAAAATGGATAAATTAGCTTCCATCTCACATATGACGATCCTCTTATAATAGGCCTCGTATTCACTAGGTATTTATTATGTACTTATTACAATGTTACAATATAAACAAAAAAAAACATAAAAACATTTCATTATACAGATATTTATATAATTGTTAATTAGTTAATATTAACAATTTCATCCGTTTTTTGATTCAAAAAAATCCTCATATGATAATGATATACATACATATACCTAATGTTTTTTTTTAAATGTAAATTAACATGGCACTTATCGAGTATAAAGTATGAAATGGCTAAAAAATATATTTATGCTTATCTATGCTAGTATTTACTCAGGTATTTATTGTATTTTTTGGTCTTTTTTTGTGCTAAAATTATATTTTTATATCATGTGTACAGTACTAGTACTATCGTAGTACCTACTGTAGGTATAGGTAATAAATACATACTAGTATTGTCTCGAAAATATCACCGAACTAAACTATGTATATATGTAGGTACAATTAGTTTTAATTTTTTTGATTTTTGTGTGCGTATTTGGCTAATATTAATTAATTTTGTAAGGGGTCTAGGACATTTGATCGAATGCAAAAATGCCAAATTTTATAGACCCTATGTAGTCCACTTTTTAAAGATACTATTGTTAATAGTCGATAAAAAAAGGTCCAAACAATTTGATTTGGCTTTTTATAAAATTTCTAGAAAATTGAAAAATTTTGAATGCTAAAACAGAAAAAAGTCTTGAATATTAATTGAAATTTTGCGCTTTTATTCTGCACTAAAAATGATATTCTAGTTTAGTTTTGTAAGTTTCACTTTCAGACCTTTAGGTCAAATTAAATCTAAATAAAGAATCTCTTTAGCTTTCAGCCTTTGCAAGTTAAACCTCGTATAAAGGCCATAACTCCTCCCGTTAAAACCCTAAGTTATCCTTTAAAATTAAAAAAATTCTAGAGATTGGAAATATTCTCAAGCAAATTTAAGACAAGGTCCAGGATGCCCAAATTCCAAATAACTTATCCCTACTTATATCTATCCTAAATTTTGGATAGATAGATTTTTGGAAAAGTACCCAAGAATACGATAAAATTTGTCAATTTAGCACTCGATCTGAAGACATGATTTCTACTTATTGTTAATAAATATCGTAGTTTATAAAAGTATAGTTAAATGTATGTACTTTGTCAGTAAAAATAAATTAGCAAATTGATTACCTACTTAATTGAAATTATCTAAAATAAAACTTAAATTTAAGATTTATCTCTCTGCTAAAGGGGGATAAGGTTGAGATTGTGAGAGCAAAAATTCCGATTCTTTCGATTTGATGATATTTTTACAATTATTAGAATTATTACTATTAGAATTAGGTTGAAGGACTACAATTGAGCTTCTCTTCTCTTCATTTGCATTCTTATCTCGAATTATTTGAATCTCTTCTATAAAACTCTGAGCCAGTGAGAGATTTCGGCGATTAGAACATAATTTTGCACAATTTTTTGATGGATTTTTGGAAAAAAGTGCGGCGATCTCGTGGGGTTCTTTACCCTTAGTTTCTGGAACTAAAGTCAGGGTAAAGATCAAACCAGCAAAGCATATCGAGGCTATAAAGTTCAAAATTATTTTAGAAATTTTTACATTTTAGAGATTTATTTCGAGTACCATATAGCCAGATACAACCATGCCATCCTAGTAATCCGCCAATATCCTTAAATTACAAAAAAATCCTAAATTAGGTTAGGTTAGGTTAGGTTTTACTAAAAAATTTCATGATATTTCGAATTTTTGATCTTTTTTTTGGAAAAATTGGAATTGGTCGAAACAACTTTGAGTCATTTTTGAATACTTTGACCATTTTTTGTAAAATTTTGAACTGTTTTTGATCATTTTCGAGTAATTTTGGGCATTTTTTATTTTTCTGACCCCTTTTGACTCTTTTTGGAATATTTTGAGCATTTTGTCAAAAATTTTGAACTCTGCTTTTATATCTGTACTTAGGGATTTTTACAATAATACCAGCAAAATGATATCAAAATTTTCCAAATTAAAATTTTTATTTATAAATAAACTTACTTCGAAACTTTTGGTTGAAATGAATGCAGAGACCCAGTAGAATGAAGTTACAATAACCGCACAATACCCTAATTTGCAAAGATATGTCAAAAATTTTGCATATTCTTATTACAGGTACTTAAATTACCTCTTATGTGCATTGGCAGAACATCATTCATATAAATCCTTTAAAAAAATTAAAAATTAACAAAAATTCATAAAAAAAAAAGTGATTTTTGTAGTACCAAGGTAGAGGGCCAAGTCCGAATGAATAAGACTAGAATTAGAAAATTGGTCAATTTATAGATTTTTACTATGATGAGGATAGATAGGTAGGGTACTTACAATGATGAAGATTATTAAACTCAAAAGTGGTAGAAAACTGAGGTTTGCCGGTGGGATTCCAAAATTGACAAATTTCAAGTAAAAGAAGGCTCCAAGGGCTGAAAGACTTGCTGACATCATAAAGAACGAAATTATGAGGATGAATCGACGACCAAATTTGTGAATTAGAAATATTGAGAATAGGACAAATATCACTTGTACTATTCCAACGAGGATTGATGCCAAATCTGAAAAAAATAGAAATTATAATTTCAAAATAAGACTTGACTAGAACTATAGATATCAGTAAATTACTACCTACTTTACGAGTATAGTTAAAAAACTTGAGAATTTTAGAGAAAGATGCTAAAGCTTTTTTGTTGTACTTTTAAATGTAAAAATTTACTTGGATTAATCGATGATCCGGCCCATTGAAATATATCGACAGTGTAGCACATGATTCCATTTATCTAAATTTATAAAAAATCATTTGAATTTGACTCATCCACATTTTGGTTTAATTTATCCCTATATTTTTGGTATAATTTTAGCCCTGTATGAAATATTTTAATTTCAAAAAAGGGTAAGTTAGCCAAAAATTTAGGGCAAATGCAACCAAAATTGGGATTAAATTAAACTTGTGTCTATAATTTTAATTTTAATCTTTCAATTTCAGTTTACTAATTTTATAAACTTACCCCAGAAAATTGTTGAAAAAACATAAGACCAAGGCATAAGGCCAAGGGTTTGAGCACTGAAGGTTCAAACAAATCTCTCCAAGTCACTTTTATACCTCCATTACAATTCTCGATCGAACACTGGATCTAAAAAAAATACGAAAATTATGAACATTTTTACAGAAAACAAATCCAATACAAGTTTAGGTAGGGTACTTAAGCTTCTGCTGGTATTTTATTAAATCTTGAAATTTCAATTTTTCAAATCTGACCTGATTTAGTTCACTTTGAATGAATCTCGATTCCTTAGCCCCTCTCAACCAAAGTAGGGATTTAGTCGCATTTTTGACATCACCTCGTCCCAGATGATATCTGGGTGATTCTGGGATTATCCATAGGCCAATTAACAATAGTAAAGGTATCAATCCTCCACAAATTGAGAGCCAAAACCAACCAAAACCACCAATTGTCAATGAAAATAAAATCCCACAAACAATGGATAAAACCATTGATGATCCCAATGTCTCTTTCAAACTTTGTTGAGATATTTCGCTAACCTAAATAATTGAAAAATTGAGTAATTTAAATTAGGATCTTTGACAAATTAATGATATTTTTTGGCAGTACCTAATTGAAACCGTTCACTATTTTGAATTACAAAAATTTTCTAAAATTTTCAAAATTACAGATATCTTGTGTGTTGAAAATGTCTTTCTGACAAAATGACAAAATCGTGAGTATTACACCTACACGTATCATTTCCAAGAATTCTGATATTTCTGATATTTATTATCAGATATACCGAAGTACCCTAATAATAGGATTTAATTAACTACTTACTCTTTAGCTAATTATTAATTATGCGAGAAAATGGTTGAAAATATCACAAATTACCTCAATTTTCGAGGTCATAGGTAAACTTCCAAATCAAAATAAGAATCGTGATTGCCATAATAATCATAAAATCTTTTTTTCCAGGTCAAATTTGGGGTCTAAGGTAGGTATATCAAATTCGGAATCGCAGTTTTCGATTATCCTTATATAAATCTCACTTAAATCTCATTTTCCCCATTTGATAAATATGGAGATGGAGACGGAGACTCATAAAGTGCTGATAATCCCCCAAATAAAGGATAAGTTCACCTGAAATATTTTTCAAAATGGCACAACTAAACCCTTTATGCCAAGTTCAAGTTTCATTAAAATCGGTTCAATAGTTTTCGTGTAGTTTTCCAGACAGACAGACAAACAAATTGCAAGAAAAGTTGAATAAATGCTTCAAAATTTCATAAAATTTTATAAAAATATCATCAATTTCATCTAAATTTCTTTGTCTCTAGTTGCATTAAAACTTTATTTTAATTTGAAAGAAATAAATAAATCAAATTCTCAGACAGACAGACAAAATTAAGAATGGAATATTTTGTACTTACATATATGGGGATAGTAACAGTGAAACTCGAACTTGCAAATCCTACGCAAAAAGAGAGAACAGAGATTAAAAAATACGCAAAATGCTACACATATGTAGATAAATAATAATAGATAGATAATAAGTAGATCAGATTTAATAATTATGATTGTTATTGTGAGTAATAAAAAACAAAGGCCAATCTAATTTAAACCTATTAAATAAAAACACAATCACAATTATCTTGAGACTTTCGATTCTTTGAATTTGGATTATTTCAAGTATTGTTTTTGAACCTGTTAAAAATCTCCCGATGTATATCATCCATATATTGTGAGCTATAAATGTATAAGGAAAATTAATCTTGACCTAATTATTGAAGATAGGTATTTTGAGATTAAGATAGTATGGGTAGGTTAGAGATAGTTTGGAAGTGTTTTTGAAATTTGAACAGCCTGTCTACCGATGAATCAATTGTACAAATTCAGGTACAAACTTCGAAAACATTTCCAAACTATTCTTAATCTACCCCAATGTACCTGAGGAAATGCAAATCCATCCTATGAGATTTGGTAGGGTGAAAAGTAGCATGGTTTTTCGACAGCCAAAAATGTTTATGGAAAAACCAGCTAGTCCACAGAATAGTGAACCCAACTAAAAAATATGTAAAAAATGTAAAATTAGAAAACATGTGATATATCAGCTGAAAATGGGTCTTTTGACAGTTTATATGAATCTAGATCTAAAACTTTCAGACCTCTAGGTCTTTCCAGGCATTTCGAAATTTTTAAAAAAATTCATTTTTCATGATTTCTTATGGGTTTCTAAAGCCTTCTAAATCATCTTGAAATTCTCAAAACCTATAAGAAGAGTCAAGTATCTATAGTCTATAGGGTAGGGTACTTGACTTTGCCAGATAAAATACCAAAATACAATTTATACGGTCAAATTATCACATAACAATCCAGTCAAATGAAAAAATTACATTTTAACTTACGTATATCTGATTTAAGCCTATTTTTATCGAAAATTTAAAAAATTTCTAGAGCAAAATTTTGGTAAACTGACTAAAATATAGTTGTTTCAAACGAAAATTTTGAAAAATTTTCAGTCCTTCTTCCATATCTATTGATATATAAAATTTTTGTAAATTCGAGCAAGAAATAACAATCTTGGCTCTTTAAGTTCAGTTTTTTTGTGTTTTGTACTTATCAGTATTTTCATGAGATTGAGCTTTAAGGTGATGGTAAGACCCCTATTAAAAATTGCACATATGTTGCAAGGATTATGATGCCAAGTTTTGGATAAAAATCTTAAGCCAAATATTTAAATGCACTTGTGCATTTTTTCAATTATAATGAGAAATTATACTTACAATTGCCAATGAAGCTATCCATGAGGTTTCAGTACTCTTAAGTGATCTGAGGAAAATAAACATCATTTATAAAAAAACCCTTTTTTAAGTTCATAAAAACTATTTTAAAAGCTCGATTTATCATTTTAGCTCGTATTCATATCTAATTATACCGATATACTTTGTATAATGTACCCTACTGATAAAAAACATTACATAAATTGCTCGAAAACTTTAAGGAATAAAATCTGGTATTTTGAACCACAATCATATGTGTTTGGACTTTTATTACCTACTAAAATAAAAGCAAAATTTTTAAAATTTTTGTCTTGGACTATTGACTAGATTGTAAATATAAGATAGTCACATGGAAAATTTTGGAATTTTAAGTTTTTGTAGGATCTGAATCTAAATCTAGATCTTAATTAGGTAGGTACGAGTATATCAAATTTAATGAATCTACATTTGTTAATATTAGACTAGTCCTTAATTATAAATCTGTATCTGTATCTGTATCTGT